>JBBPFJ010000423.1:0-45931 GCA_037975025.1 Excoecaria agallocha
TAAATATGATATTTCAATTATAATTTCTATGTAATAAATATTATATAGTTAATAATTAATTTTTTTTTCAATAAATTCTTATAATAGTGGAGTAAATTGATTTGTTTTTCCAAAACATAAATTAGTAAAAAACATGTAGAGTAATAAATTAATTCTTAATTTTGATTAAAAAATAGGCATATATTTGCAGAGAATATAATATATTTTGGTAGAATTTAATTAAAAAATACTTGGAAATTAAGAAAACTAGATTTAAGCTTTGTGTAAGATGGATGAGGTCCGCAATTTATTGCATGTGGCTTCCTCATCCAGAAAATGTAGAAAGATCTTTCATGAAAAACTAAAAATTATTGCAAAGAAAATATGCTTATGGCAGTGCAAAAAGACTTTTTAATATCTAAATATCATGATGCTCATAGTCGGACCACAATATGTATTAAGTTATGGGAGATTTTATTTAATCCTTTCAGCATGTGGATATTTTGGTTTAAAGTTAATGCTAGCTATGTGATCGACAACCGAACTGGCATCCTCGTAAGAGTAACTTTTGGCTTGTATATTAATCCTTTGTATCCAAAATTATGTTAGAATTGCTTTTTTATTTAATTGGATTGAGAGCTTTAGTAAGTCCCTTTTGTAGAAGCTCGGAGTTGTTTTAAACTTTTTCTTATTTTTGCATTGTTGAGGATGTCAGTACGACCTTTGACTTTGAAACAGGTTCCTCAGATTGAAACTTAAACATAACAACACCAATACATATCTACCTGATCAGGATTGATTTGCTCCAATTTTATAATTTAGAAGGTAAAATTGTTCATTTAATAATTTTAGTATGGCAATATGTATCGCTGTTGATCCACATTAATCAGTCAATAAACGAAATTTGATAAAAAAAAAAATAGATTATTTATTTAAGAGGAAAAATTGCTTCAATTTTGATACTTTCAAAATAGCATTGCATTGGTTGATATTTTAGATTTAAAATTGTACTTTTTAACAAATTTATTAGATAAAATTTTCCCTTTTGTCCTTTGTATTTAGTATATATAGCTATGATTATGCCAAAAAAATTAAATAATTATATTTAAATACAAAATTAAATGTTAATTTGTGAATGCATAATACATTGTGTGACGCACACCGGAGCCAGCCCTTCACTTCCGGATTCGCTCTTGGAGACCCGCTTTTAGGGACCGAAACCAGAGATTGTGGCAATGACTGTGAAAAATGGGATTGCAAGTTTTGATTTGATTCAAGATATAATATGATAGAATGGTATCCTCTACTCTGTTATATAAGTAAATTTCGAGGACGAAATTTCTTTTAGTAGGGGAGAATTGTAATGGCCTCAACACCGGGTCAGCCGTGAATAGTACTTTCCGGCAGTGAATAGTGTTTTTCGGGCCAGAAAGGACACCAGAAAGTCGGAAATATTTTATTGGACCATTTGAAAGGAATAGTTATGGTGAGTCTATGGTTGAAATTTGAAGTGCATTTGAGGTCAAATAGACTTTCAAAAGTCAAAAATACGAAAAAGGTAGCGAGTTAATTTCCCTGGTAGAAAAGGGAACTTGATTTTGCTTAAATAATTAAAAATAGTAAATGAACTCCGAATATCGCCAGATTTTGCGTACCTACATGAATTTTTATGTAGAATATTTTGGTATTGAGAATGGAATTTTTCGGTGACACCGGTAGTTGTCGAATCGGACCGATAAGTTTGAATCGGACCGATAACGAACTCCGATTGAGCCGAAAATTTATATCCTACCTATTTTTGATGTTTTAAGAATGATGGAATCAAAATTGAAATAATTTGAAGTGAGGAAGAGAGAGAAATTGATTTGGGCTTTAAATAGGCCTAATTGGGCCTTAATGTTTGAGTGGGCAAAGCCCACTCATTTAAACTCTAATTTGGCCCATAAATAGGATATATAAGGAGCAAAATATCTGGAGTTTATCTCCAGAAACATCCAGCTTGGTCTCCTCCTTAGGTGGCCGAACCACCACTTCTTCTTCTTTCCCTTTTATTTCTTCTTCTTCTACCTCAAATTTCTCTTAAAACCCAACATAAGAAATGAAGTTCCAGCTCTCTAGATCACCCTAGTGATCTTAAGCAAGTGACTTGAGCAAAGGAAAGCAAGAAATCAAGTTGAGAAAGAAAATAGGGTAAGTTGGAGTTTATGAATTTTAGTGTTTTAAATTATTTCTTTGATGTTTTCCCATAGATTTTGAGGTCTAGATAATGAATATGAGCTTGGATTTGTCATTTGAGGACAAAAATTTGATGTTAGGAAGCTTGAAGATTTCGGCCAAGGAGGAGAGTGTGGATGGATGGAGTTGAGCCTTGTGCTAGGTGAAGAGAAATGAAGTTTAAGGAAGGTTAAGCATGGAAAAAGGTTAGTGACTACAAAATCCTTTAGTTTCCCTATTAATATGAATTTTTCTTAATTATGTAATTAAGAGAAAAATATGTAAAATTGTTAATTAGTGAAATTATGTTAGGGAAAATGAAATGAAACATGAGAGGAAATGAATTAAAGGCTTTAATGAAAGAAAGAAAATTTTTAAGGTGAAAAAGATTGGTGGCCGAATTCCCTAAGTAAAGAAAGTGATGAGAAAAATGCATGAAATTAATGTATGTTAATTAAAAATAATAATATACATGATAATTGATGTCTATTAATTTTTAGAGAATATTTGAAGTTTATTTGGGAATTTTTAAGATTTTGTATAGTATATGTATTAAATGAAAATTGTGATATATTGTGAATTAAATGGTTAATTTGATGAAAAATGACAATAACCAATAAATAATGTATGAATAAATTTTATTGGAATTTATTGAAATTATTGAGATTTTATTGAAATTTTTATGTGTATATGTATAATGAAAATAATTGAATTTTCTAATGCATAATTGTATAAAAATGACAAAAGTGATGAATTAATGTGTTAGGACATTAATGTCAAATAATGAGAAAGAAAAAGTCAACCGATGGATTTTTTGCAATAATTATTAGGTCGAGAAAATAATAATAATAATAATGAATTATTGGAAAATAATTCATAAATAAATGAAAATGAAGTAAATAAATTATTACGTAAATAAAAGAAAGATAAATGAGTTTTGAATAGATAAAGGACTTAATTGAAAGAAAATAAAAGTTTTGGGGGCAAAATGGTAATTTTGCCAAAGTAAGTAATTAACGCGTAAAAATAAGTAAGAAATATTCAACAAGGGTAAAATGGTAATTTTAGAGGCCTACGGTTCCAAAATATAAAGTTTTCATGATAAAAGGACCAAAATGTAATTTTACCCGAAATGGTAAAATAAAGAATTAAAAGATGAATAATGAAGTAAATTATGTATTAAAAATGAAAATAAATGAATATAATGGCAAAATCGTAATTATGCCTATGAAATGAATAAATCGATGGAAAAAGGTTAAATTATGCATATTCGAGACTGAAATAATAAATGATATTAATTAAGTCCCTAAATGCATAAAAGTAGAAAATAAAGACGTGACTAATTTATCAGAATAAATTAGTCGACAAAAAGTATTAAAAGAATTAATGGTTATAAAAATGTTTCGCCGACGAAATAAAGTTGGCATACCGAACGATTAAAAAGTCTGAACGATAAAAGAAAAAGAAGTCAACTATTGAATGATTAAAGAATAATTCGCAAAAAAAAATTATATAAAAAGAATGAAAAGAAAATTGTGAATTATTATGTTATAATTCATAATTTATAATCTGTATAAAAGATTAAAAGATCTAAGTATCTGAGTGAATTATCGAAGAATAATTCACTAAAGTCACTGGAAAAGAGACAGTGAATAAAGTGAATAAAAAGTTATTGAGTAGTCAAAGGCACGAAAGAGTGCATTTGACCAAAATATAATGTATAGTGATAAACAAAAAGAAAAAAATGAAAAGTTTTAAATGTTCAAAAATGTTTGCAATGATATTGATTATGTTTGCCCTTAGCGATAGACAGGTAGTATGATTCTTATTTTGGATATAATTGGCTAGCCATAGGGACATCTCTGTACCGCGGTGCAAGTCATGGCGACTTGCTTAGCTATGGGTGGGATCTTTGATCTCCATAGCTTCTGTAAAAGTGAAAGTGTATCTGTATCTGTATCTGTTTTGCGAGACTTGATCTTTCGAGATCATTTCTCTATCTGCTACGTGGGACCTTCGGGTCCAGTCCCGTGTATCCTATGTGGGAAACCTGTTATATTGCATTAGGGGCACATCAAAATGATTAAATAAGTACTGTTTCATTGACTTGAATGCAGAAAGTTATAACGAAACGATTCGTTTGAAATAAAATGCAAAGTCAAAATAAATCTGTAAAGATTTATGGAAAGTGTAATTAGTAATAAAAAGAAATGTTTTATAAGAGTAAGATATTAAAGAAATGTTTAGTTAAGCTTTTACAAGAAATTGAATATATCTTGATTTATGTGAGAAAGATAATTTTAATTGATCAGTAACGCTTGTACCATTTACCACTGTAAAGATAATGACAACTCTGGAAAATAATATTAATTTTCTTGCTTAAAGTTAAAAAGTAATGATATTGACAAAAAGTGACGCTTTTCTGAAAGATAAGTTACCTGAAAAGCAAAACGATATAAGGCATAGGATTATGCAATAAAAGTAAAGCACAAGATATAAGATTTAATTAGATAATTAAATATGAATAATGTATATAAGAAGAAAAGAAGTTTTGACTGCAAAGTACTCCAGAATGGCTATATTGCTTTGCGATGAAGCTTATAAGCCTTTTAACAGTAATGTAATTATTAAATCAAAGTTAAAGTAAAGTAATATAATAAATAGTAAAAAGTGAAGTCAGAACATAGATTGAATAATTGACTAATAAAGCAAGTAGTAAAAAGGAGTTTATTTTGGTACTAGTAAAGACACGAGTACCAATACACATCGCTAAATGAAATGATAATTAAATTGCTATGACTAAAGGATAAAATGAAAGTACTGATAAAAAGTAAAAGTTATAGTAAAGATTAACGTAAAGAAAAAGGTAAATCTGATATTGATCTACCTAAAAAGATACTGTAGTACAGTTAAATGTTTAGAATAAAAGGAACAATGATTATCTGAATGTGAATAATGATAACTGAATAAAAGGAAATGTTTAATGAAATAAGAACAATAGAAGCATAAATTATGAAAGTATGCTTATTCTTGGGAAATTCCTGGATTAGTAGTCACCACTGAGCATATTTAATGCTCAGCACGTAGTGTTTACTGCGTGCAGGTTCTGAAGTGTTGCAGGAGCACAGTACATTGAAGGACCAGATCGGAAGAGAAGACTTTTGTGATTTTTAGTGTTAGCTTTTGGCATGTATATACTTAGATTATTAAGGTAAAGGCTCGAACTGTATTTAGATTGTATGTTTATTTGTTTTGGATGTATGGACAGTATGAGTTTCGAGATGATGTTTGTTTTAACTGTTATAAGATTGTTATTTGATTCTGGAATTAATGAAAAAGTATTTTAAATGTTTTGAATTGCTCGGAAAAAAAAAAAACTTACCGGTTTCGGCTAAGTTTCGTTTCGGAAAAGACTGTTCCGAGAAGGGTGTTACATATTTAAACCCAAATGAATTTGAAAATGGCCCTATAAAGCCAATTTCCTAAACATAAAAAATCTCTACTTCTAGCATATTATTCATAGGAATCTCATCCCTTATAGATATATTTCCTACATGTTGACACCTATCACATAACTCTCTGAAAGACTTAACATCAGAGAAAAAGAAGGCTAAAAGAAACCTAACTGTAAAATTTTCTGCACTGTATGATTTACTCCATAGTGACCTCCAACCTCTCCTCCATGACATTGCCTTATTATATCCTCTTGCTCCTCCTTTGGAACACATCTTTTAAGAACTTGATCCAAACAAATTTTGATCAAATAAGAGTTATTCCAAAGATAATGCCTTGCATCCACTTTTAATTTTTTTTTTTGTTACCAAGTGAAATCCTTTGAAAGATAACCTCCTGTAAGATAATTGGCAATATTAGCATACTAGAGGGTTAAAGTTTCACATGCATAAATAGTAGAAATATGTTCATCAAGAAATAAATCAAAAATTTTCCTATTTTCAATGTTAGCATAATCCAATCTAGATAGGTGATCAGCTACAAAATTCTCAACTCTTTTTTTATCCTTGATTTCCATATCAAACTCCTACAACGGAAAAAACCATCTAATAAGTCTTGGTTTGGAATCTTTTTTAGCAAACAAGTGCCTTAGGGTGCATGATCCATCCACACCGTGACTTTAAAACCAAGGAGATATGATCTAAATTTCTCAAACGAAAATACTATCGCCAAAAGCTCCTTCTCCGTGGTAGTATAATTCACTTGAGCTCCAGTGAGTGCGTGACTTGCATAGTATATGGTATGAAAAGTTTTCTCCTTTTGTTGGCCTAAAATCGCTCTTTCTGTATAGTCGCTAACATCACACATTATCTCAAATGTCAAAGTCCAATCAGGTGACGATATGATCGGTACTATGATTAGCTTCCACTTTAACAAGTTAAATGCCTGCCAACACTTATCATCAAAGTTAAATGCAACATCTTTAAGCAATAAATTTGAAAGTGGTTTAGTTATTTTAGAAAAATTATTAATAAACCAACGATAAAATTGACATGACTAAGGAAACTCCTAATGCCTTTAACACTCGTAGGTGAGGGTAATTTATCAATCACATCTATTTTTGTTCTATCTACTTCATTTTCTTTCTCGAAGATCTTATGACCTAACACTATTCCTTCTCTCACCATAAAATGATATTTTTCCCAATTAAGGATAAGATTAATTTCTTGACACCTTTTTAAGATCAAAACAAGATTATATAAGCATAACTAAAATCACGACCATATAGTGTGAAAATCATCCATGAAAACCTCCATGAATTTCTCAATAAAATCTTTGAAAAGTGGCTGGAGCATTACAAAGACCAAATGGCATTTTCTTATATGCAAATGTAGCATAAGGGCATGTGAATGTGATCTTTTCTTGGTCTTCCAGAGCTATAAGAATTTGTATATATCCTGAATAACCATCTAAAAAATAGTAAAACCTATTCCTTGCCAATCTCTCTAGCATTTGGTCAATAAAAGGCAAAAGGAAGTGATCCTTTCTAGTGACATTGTTCAATCTCCTATGGTCTATACACATTCTTCATCCTATCACTATACGTGTTAGGATGAGTTCATTTTTTTCATTAGTCACAACAATCATTCCCCCCTTTTTAGGTACACATTAGACTGGATTAACCTAACTACTATCAGAAATAGGATAGATAATACCTGTATCGAGTAGTTTAAATACCTTCTTTTTTACCACTTCTTGCATTGCTAGATTTAGTCTCCTTTGGGGTTATACCACTGGCTTGAAATCATTCTCCATATGTATCAAGTGTGTACAATAACTGGGACTAATTCCCTTTAAATCGGATGTCTCCTAACAGATAGCTCCTTTATGCTTTTCCAATACTTCTATAAGCATTGCCTCCTCTAAACGTATCATAAGTGAAGAAATAATTACTGGTTTTATATTATTTTCTAAAAAATACATATTTTAAATGAGAGGGAAGAGTTTTAAGTTTATAATTATTTTCTCCCTTAGGAGGGGACAATTCATCCTCCTTTGTTCCTTCCTCTTCATGTTCTTTTTTTAGCTCTTGTATCAGCTCTTTTTCTTTTTTTTTCAACTTTCTCCTTATTCTTTAGATGTATTAAACAATCCTGAAGCTCATCATCCAATAGAATTTCTTCTTACTTTTCTTCCACACATTCTTGAATACTATCTATGAAGTAAATAGACTCTTCAAAATCATAGGAAGGGTGTTTCACCACCTTATTCACGTTAAAAACCATTTCTTCCTCATTGAACCTTAGAGTAACTATTTGTACATGTACATTTATTAATGCCTTTTTCATGTTAAAAAATGACCTCCCACTATCAATGACACTTTGCAATCCTGCTCCATGTCTATGACTACAAAATCAATTGAAAATATAAAATTTCCCATTTTTACCAATAAATCATCAATAATACCCTTTGGTCTCTTTACATATCTATTCGCTAATTACAGTATCATTCAAATTTTATTGATATTACCTAAATTTAATTTCCTGCAAATTTAATAATGCATTAAGTTAATACTAGCATCCAAATCACATAATGTATGTCCAATAAAATTTCCTCCTAATTAGCATTGTAAAGTAAAACTACTAAGATCTTCTAATTTTTCAAGAATTTTGTTCATTAAAATTACACTACAATTTTTAAATAATTGAACTGTTCCTACATCTTCTAGCTTTTTCTTATTCAAATGTAGCTCTTTCATAAACTTAGCATAATTAAGCATGTGCAATAAAGCTTCAACAAATGGTAAGTTTACATGCAACTTTTTAAACATGTCTAAAAATTTAGTTAATTGTTCATTATGCCTTTCCTTTCTAGCTAGAGATGAATAAGGTAATTTACACTCATAAACCATAGTAGAAACAAGCTTTTCCTTACCTTTACCTTTTTTAACAACAGAGGATATCTCATCATTAAATTTTGGTTCATACATACTTACCTCTGGAGTCGGTTCCATCACTTTAGAAGAATTTTTACCATTTTTAGCCTTTTTTTACCTCTTTTCCACTTTTTAAGGCGATTACCTTAGCTTTTTCCTTTGGATTTCAGTCCACATTAGATGGAAAAGGTACCTTGAGCTCTATTGGAGGGAGAATTGGCAAGTTGCCCTACTTGATTTTCTAAGTTCCTAATTGAAGCATATTGGTTTCTCATCCAAATATCTTGTGATTTTCACCTAGCATCTTAACTAGCCATAAATGAAAACTAGGTGGTCATAAAGCTAGTAAACATTTCTTCTAAGTTGGGTTTCTTATCTTATATGAGTTAAGGTCTAGCTTAAAAACATGAGGGTTGATATGGTGGAGCTTGATATATGGATGGGTATTGTGGTTGGACTTGAGCTTGGTGAGGCAGGTGGTTGTTGCTATAGGAAGCTATATTTTGATTAAAGGGAGCCCTAGGTTGATTATTAGATGTAGATATGGTTCCCTTCTCTCTATGACAAATTAGGGTAATTTTTTCACCCAGGATTATAGGTATTACTGTAAGGGTTCAATACATTTACTTCTTCCACTAATGTACCTAAACTCTTTTTACTCTTATTTTCAGGTGTTACATGTCTCCCTACATAAGTGTTATATGATTAAGATAAAGATGTCATATTTTAAACTTTTAAACCACTTACCTCCTTCTTTAATGAATCTATTTATGCCTTTAGCATGGCTACCTCGTCTACACTGTGTATAACTTGCTTTTTCTATGTGGTCCTTATACTTATCTATTAAGCATAATTAGTAGCCATCTCATCAAGGAGTAGGAAAGCTTCCTTAGGGATCTTGTTCATGAAACTTCCATTTGAAGTTGCATCTATGAGAGACCTCGTAGATTGATTCTCACCTATATAAAAAATAGACATTCTTTGATGTACAACAATTTCATGATGTGGACAACTCTTTAAGAGTCTCTTAAATCTTTTCTAAGCCTCATGGAATGGTTCCTTATATAACTAATGGAAATTATGGATGTTATTCCTAATACTAGTTGTTTTGGTAGAAGGAAAAAAGCGGCATAAAAAATTTTCTTGCATTTGTTACCATGATTGAATGGATTGACTTGGTAACATTTGTAACTAATCATTTGTCTTACCAATAAGAGTAAAAGGGAATAACTTAAGCTTAATGGCATCTATAGACACATTTGGCATTTGAATCGTATCACTAATTTCTAAGAAGATATCTAAATGCTAAGTAGGGTCCTCTATCTCTGACTTGGAAAATTGATTCTTTTAGATCATGGTGATCGTAATAAGTTTTATCTCAAAATGTTAATTATAAGGTATGTTGCATCCCTAGCAAGTATACTAGATTGACAAGTAGTAAAGAGGAGTATTTTTAAAACCCTTCGAGTATTGTACCCAAAGGATTGTGTGTGCAAGTTAAGACAATTGATCGTATACTAAAGAATTCCCAAAAGCTTTGATGATTGCTATGGCTATCTAAAATGAAAACCGTAAATGCTAAAATGTGTAATGGAAAGAAATTAAATTCAACTAGTATTAATTCAAGTAAGAGCTAAATTATGGCAAATCAACAAGTGTAAAAATAAATATAAGGAAAACGTTGCTCGGGTTCACTCATCCACCTTATACTCAATGTGAATTAATTTTACCTAAAAGCATACATGAATGAATCCGGGATAACCCTCTTAACCCAAGCGTCCCATTCTGGAGTTAGCTATTCTAATTGCCAAGTGTCCCATTATAGAGCCAGCCCAATAACTAGCCTAAGCACGGGTCTAACATCCTAAGTTCGAGTTGCTTTTCCATTTCGGAGCCAAACAACCCAAAACCCATCTATTTTACTCCACACTCTAGTCCTAAAATTACAAACATTGCACATCTAGAGTCCCATTCTGGACCAATCCAAAATAGACAACATTCATGATAGCAAAACTGAGCAAAATCATTCATAGTATTCAACCCACACAGCATCAGCATCAACCAAAGATATAAGATAAAAGCCATTCATCAAAGCTAGAAATAATCACTTGAGAAGCTCAAAACTAATGAAATAAGAATAAGCAACAGTGAAATAAACCATTCATTCATATATATAACTGAAAATATGTTCAATATTCACATTATAGGTAGGAGATTCAAAGATTTTCAAGCAACTATAAAACCCATTTGAAGTTGATGAAGCTCCTTCTCTCCTTCTCCAAACTACACTTTGATTGTAAGTTGTAACTTGAATTAAGTAAATTAAAATTAATACTATTTTTGTGTTCTTGAAGTAAATCTAATCTAAAACAATGATTTTTACAAGTAATACTATGGAACTATATATGAAAAGCTCTCAAGATGTAAAACTATGGTTTTTTCTCTCTAAGAATAGCCTCTACACGAAACCCTAAAAAGTTCTCCTTTAAAAATAGATAACTCTGTAGCTTTTATATAGGTATCCAGGAAGGCACGGTTTGGGACACTTTTATCTCAATCGAGGCAACCTTCTGGATGTTTTGATCTTTGCAGGCTGTATTGGTGAAATGGTGAGTTTTGAGCTTCTGCATGGGACATGGCTAGGACCAATTATCTTAGCCATGCTTTAGCCTTTTTTTCTACAAAAAATTAAAATTAATACCATTAATCACCCAAAAACTCTAAATTTATCAAAATAACTAAAATAAACAAAGCAAGAGCATTTTAACACTAAAAACACAGAAAAACATGCAAGATTAGCCACTAAAACACACAAAATTATCCTAAAAACAAACATTAAAATCAAAGTTATCAATTACCCCACATTTAGCTTTTGCTCACCCTTGAGCAAATGAATCATCCACAATCTTGAAAATTCAAACTCTAATTTAGAACAAACAAATTCAGAGAGGCTAGAACAATGCTCAGTAGGAGACACTCAGATAAAGAATTCAACCAAAAAGACTCAGACTAATCTATATCAAACAATTTCTCATGTGTGTGTGCTAGGCCAAAATAGATTTATCACTTTCAAAACCAAAAATTTACCGGTGAACTTCAGCAATTAAGCAACAAAAATATATGATGGTTTCGCACTTGAAACTCGGAACAACCATAAGCCTCTTCTTTAACACCTGAACCACATGAGTCATCTCTACTAAACAACTCAGAACAAAATAGAATCACCAGGTCTTACATTAAGGTTGTAATGGGGTGAAGGTATTAGCTTCAAAGAATTGATAAAGTCAGCAAGATAGAATCAGTCACACTACCTAAAAACAAATACCACCTAACTTTCTTAAGAAATATGACTCTTCAAAATTTATGCCTTCTTACTATTAACCGGGAAGATGAATCTTAGGACATGAGTTCTCAAAATTTCAGGGAGTAAGAGCTAAAATCTCCTAGTTCAACTAATTAATACTTCCCTCAAATGCTAGGTACCCGACACTTATTTTCTGCAATATGAATCAAATGAAATTTCTGTAGCCTATCCCTATATTTCTGGATTTTTTTAAATAAACCTTTATTCAATTACTGAGAGTACCAAACGCACTAGTTCTTGTCATCCATGTCGCAAAATTTTTTAGAAATTTAAGCTTAAAAACCCTTAAAATTTTTCAACTTCCCCTTACTTCTTGATTGACAAGCAAATATTGAATCAAACCCAACATGCAATTTTCATTACCCAACATAGAGTGACCAATTCCAAAATGGGAAAGACAAAGGCATTTAGATTATATGGTTAAGCATTAGTGCACTTAAAAGAAATAAATAAAATAGTACTTTTTTAGCATACCAATTAAGCTCAAATGGGCTAACAATGGCATAATTTACGAAGGAAAAGTGAAAAGTCATTTTAAAATTGGTTGCCAAAGAAAGACTGCCTGGGTCATATCCTAATCTTGCTTGAATTGAATGTTCATTTCGAAGGGTGATAAGGAAGGTTCTAGCTATTCCTAAATTCCTTCACTTAATTCCTCTCACTCACTGGTTTTTCCATTAATTTCACAAAACTTAGCCTACTATGCTCATTAAGTAAGAAACTGGACGATATATAATTTATCGAGATCAAGTCAAAAGAAAAATTTCACTGAACAATGCTACTACTCTCTCATTACTCAAACCTCCTAAACAAGCAGTTTAAAATCGAGTTTAAATTGACTCATTTCAAGATTAACTATCAAGCTCAGGCTAACTACAAAAGTAATTAACAACTCGACAAACATAATTATTCTAACCAAATTTAAAAAGGGAAACAACAAAATAGTAAATAAACTTATCAAAACTAAAGGAACGCAAAATGCATAAACTTACTAAAAAAGAAAGATTTAAAAATACTGAAAAGAAAATCATACTAAAAGCTATTTAACTAAAATTAAACTTGAACTTTAAAGATAAAAACTACAACTAAAATCAAACAGACAAGATAAAAGCTACGAAAATATGACAAACATAAATTAAATCTGATTAACAAACTAAAGTCATAAAACAACACAAAACATCTAAAAAAACAACATTCCACAGTTAAAAAGAAACAACATCCATAGTTAACAGTTAAATAAAGAAAACTAAGTTGATTGTTCATCATCCTCAAACCCTCACCCCACACTTAAAATTTTGTTATCCCCAGCAAAAGACCAAAAGATAATCAAATACGAATGATGGGTTGAGGAAAAATCCCTAAAATTATGATCATTGCGATAGAGGGGGCGGTGGGGGTGGGAACTAGCTATCAAACTAGGATCGTAACATCCCAATAGCAGTGACAATATCATCCATGTGTTGTGTGATTGAAGTGAAGCCAGAATCCATCCTCTGATTTATGTCGTCAAACCGGTTGTTAATAGTGGTGTACTACTCGGTGCATAAGGTAATTGTGCCCGACCCAGCTCTTTCTAACTTCATGGCTCCCTTGTACACAGCTTTCCTGTACAAAGCTCTATCTAAAACCACCAAATACCCTTGCCCTAGAAAGAGAAGATCGTCAATAAGGACTTCCATATTTCTCAACATTTTTCAATCAATTGCCACGGGATTTTCCACTGGTGTGCTAAGCTTCAGATGCTTATGAAAGTGGGCCAGTGTAATGATAAAGCCTCCAAGTGCCAACTTAGAGTCCCTCTTTGTGAAGGTGCGTAGGTCTGAAACTTTCTATGTAATGAGTGCAACTCCATTCAACTAGATTCCATTATACATAGCATAAAGAATGGTAATCTCGCTTGCATTTACATTTTCAGACCCTCTTAGGTGGCTGAAGAAGGCTAAGGCCAAGTAGCAATGCATAATCCTCATGGGTTGATCTCTCAAATGATAGGCCTTGGTGTTCTTAAGATTGAAGGTGGTGGGGCCCTTGGGATCATAAATTCCCATCCAGATTTCTTGCCTGTTTAGATCAGGAATGTCCCTAGCAGCATGTTGATCAAATCCCAATACCTCGAAGAAAGCATTGAAAGACATTTGATACGGAATGTTGTCGAACCAAAAACTCATATAGCCTAGGTTAGCATGACTGTCTATTTCGATTTTAAATTTCACTATGCCCAATAAGTCACAGACCAAGTGAGGATAGACCTTCTCATTTTGCTCAATGAAAACTCTCCAACCAATGCCATCAATTAACCTGTCTAGCTCATTTTTGAATCCCAATTCTGCCATCAATTTCATGTCTAAGCACGGGGTGGCTAGATACTCTTGCATATTAAAGAGAGTACACCAATCTGTGAATTCTTTTAGAACCCACGCTGGTACCTTGGTCTTGGAAGACGCCTGAGGGGCAGCAGAGGATGGTCCAGCTTCAGTATAGGTGAGCTTGGGTGCCATTGCTCTTACAACAACAATCAACACAAGATAAAAGCACTAAAAAGATAACACAAAACACAACAATGCATTTGAACAACAACAACTATATAGGTATATTATAAATAAAAACTATAAAGGATAAGAAGTTACTAATATGTATAAAAGCAAACAAACACTATAAAAATCGAAGAAAAGTTGCACCAAGTCCGTGGCACTTAACCATGATAAACAAGTATCCTTTGGAAATCAGTAGCCTGCAGGTCGAATCATTTCAGCCTATATACTTTGGTGTAATTAACACAAAATGCATGAACAACTTAAAAGCATGCATGAACCAAAATGCAGACAAAAGATGGAAATAAAATAGAACTACAATGCTTAACCACACAAATGACCATTGACAAAGTATAATTTTTATAAAGTAAACAGAATTATGCATGAAATTAACTAAAATCACAAGCAAAAACAAAGGGAAGAAATAACAAACTATCAAAATGGCCCTAAAATATCAATTTACCAAATACCTAAATTAGCCTTTCTACCATTTATCAAGCATAAATATACATTGAACACTTCAAAGGCATGGTTGTTAGGCAAATAATGAACATGTAACAAAATAACTAAATAGAAATTAATGTCTCAATTTTCTTAGGCATTTCATCAAACAGTAGGTGTACAAGGTTTGGTTTTTGCAATCAAAATACAGATAATACAATTTTTAAGCATAAAACTTAAAGATTATGTACTAGAAACTACAACAAAGCCTAAAATCAAGAATTAAGAAGCAAGACAAATGAAATTAGGAACAAAAAAAGCAATAAAACAAACCCTAAACATAAAGAAAATAGGTACATTTAGGCACAAAGCTCTACCCTAAAATTCAACAACTAAGGAAAAAAATTCAAACTAAAATGTAAAGCAAAACAAGAATTAAACCAAACTAAAGATAAAAAAAAAGGAAAACTTACTTGTTTCTTGATGCAAGGGAGTAGACAATGCAAGGATATGACAGAAAATGAGAGGAAATGGTCGGACTCTAGAAGAGAAAGAGAGGAAACTGAAAAAAAAGGTGAAAGGGTGCAACTGGTTGGGGCTATTTAAAGGCAGCCACGATGGGATCCCTAAGAGGCATAGCTGGGACTAATATGTGTCAACCACAACCAGCATAAAAATGAAACTCCCCATTTTGATAAATTAAAAGGCACGATTGGGATAACTTTGTCTTGGTGGTGCTACCCCTCTGGACTCGAAATCAAACAGTAAGACACGACTGGGACTAACTTGTCTCAACTGTGCGCCAATGAATTCCCCTACTTAAATTTTAACACAGCCACAGTTGGGACACTATGGTCTCAGCCGAGCCTTTCTTATGCACTCCAATCATACATATGGGCACGACTAGGACAACTGGTCTCGACCGTGCACCATCAAGATTCAAAATTTCCTATTCTTTTAGGGCACAGTTGGAACATTAATGTCTCAGTCGTGCATCTATTCTGCCACATGAACACTGAATGAGTCACGGCTAGGACAACTTTGTCTCAGCCACGGCCAATAGAAATTTGCACTATTAAAGTAAAATTTCTCCTTCTCCTAAGCAAAAGTCTAGAAATTTTTCCACTCCAACAAGCACAACTAATGACCATTCTCAAACAAAAATTAACAACACCAGACATTTAAACTTACAAGAAATTCAGAGTAAACTAAAAAGAAAAACAATTGAGTTCATAGGTAAGAGAAAGTTTTGGGTTTAACAAGTCACCAGCTTGACTTTGATAGCTCTCATAGGTCATCTTCTAAAGTGAGGATCACTGATGCAACCTCATATTTGGAATCAAAATATGGCTTCAATCGGTGACCATTAACTTTGAACTCACGACTACGACCTTCTCCTGGATGTTTAATGCTTATTGCTCTATAACAAGAGACCTCTACAACTTTAAAAGGCCCTTTCCACCTTGATTTTAATTTTTCAGGAAATAACCTCAATCTTCTGTCATAAAGAAGCACCTTCATTTTGGGCATAAATTATTTCTTGGTTACTTTGAGATCATGCCATTTCTTCGTGTTATCCCTGTACTTTTTTGTGTGTTTATAGGCCCAAAATCTGAGTTCTTCCAACTCATTTAGCTGTAAAGACCTGCACTTTCCTATATTCTAAAGATTTAAATTCAAAAACTTTGTAGCCTAATATGCTTTATGTTCTAACTCCACCAGTAGGTGACAGGACTTGCCAAACACTAGTCGAAAATGTGACATCCCTATCGGTGTCTTAAAGGTTGTCCTATATGCCTACAAGGCTTCATCTAGCTTAAGGTACCAATCCTTTCTAGATGCATTGACTGTCTTCTCCAAAATGGCCTTCGACTCTCTATTAGACACCTCAACTTGACCATTAGCTTGGGTATCATAGGGGGTAGTGATTTTGTGCCTTACTCCAAATTTTTTCAATAAGGCTTTGAATTGGTGGTTAACAAAGTGTTTTCCACCATCGCTAATGATAGCTCTCGGGACTCCGTAATGGGTGAATATGTTCCTCCTTAAAAACTCTAGGATAACTTTTGCATCACACATCCTAGTTGCTATAGATTCTACCCACTTACTCACACAGTCCACTGCCACCAAGATATACTCAAACCCATAAGAGACCGAAAAAGGCCCTATAAAATCTATCCCCTATAAATTAAATAACTCTACCTCAAGCACATTGTTCAATGGCATCTCGTCTCTCCTAGATATATTTCCCACCATTTGACATCAATCACAAGATTGAATAAACAAATTTACATCATTGAATAAAGTGGGCCAATAAAATCTAGAAGAAAGAATTTTTGATACCTTTCTATTAGGTCAATAATGCCCACCGACTTCTCTACTATGATAGGCTCGGATAATCTCTCATTGCTCTTCATTCGGAATGCACCTTCTTAGCACTTGCTCAGTACAAAGGCAAAGAAGATAAAGATCATCCTAGATGTAGTGCTTCGCATCAGCTTTTAGCTTCTTCTTTTCTTGCTATGTGAAGTCCCTCATTATATAAGCTCTTGCGAGAAAATTAGCAACATTAGCAAACCAAGGCTCCAAAACTTGACAAACAAAAAAAGCAAAAATACGCTCATTCGAAAATAAATCTAAAATCTCTCATTTTTCAACATGATCATGCTCCAATATAGACAAATGATCCGCCACATAGTTCTCTGCTCCCTTCTTGTCTTTGATATCCAAATCAAATTCTTGCAAAAGGAGTACCCATCTTATCAATCTTGCCTTAGACATTTTCTTGGCAAAGGGTGTCTTAACGCCGCATGGTCAGACCTCCTCTTCAAAACCTGAGAATAAAGAAGAGATAATTATTGGCTTTGCTTCATGTTCTAAAAAGACGTACTTTAAATAAGGAGGAAGGGGTTTAAGTTCAGATTTAGAGTCTCCCTTTTTTAGAGTGGTCCCCTCTTGCTTTGATTTTTCCTTTTCACAGTCATTCTCCACAGCTGCTATCAATTCTCCTTTTATTCCACCCAACTCTTTATTTTCCAAAGAATGCATTAAGTTCACATTCAATGGATCATTTAGCAACATTTTTTCTTAAGTCTCCTTTACACATTCATCCGCCTTGTTCATGAAATAGACCGATTCCTCCAACTCACTTGATGGATGCTTTTGGGATTTGTTTATATCCACCACAAATTCTTCAATGTTAAATCAAAAGGTGACCTTTTGACCATGAACATCTATCAATGCTTTCACTGTATTTAGGAATGGTCTCCCTACAATGAGTGGAACCTTCCTATCTTCCTCCATCTCCATGACCACAAAATCTACAGGAAAAATAAATTTACCCACCTTCACCAATAGATCCTCAATCACCCCTCTTGCCTTTCTCATCATATATCCGCAAGTTGAAGTCTCATTCCCGTCTACTTGAGATCACCTAGATTGAGTTTCCTGCACATTGAATATGGCATCAAGTTAATGCTGGCCCCTAAGTCACACAAGGCATTCCCAAAAATGTTTCACCAATTTTCATAGGGTAAAGTGAAACTGCCTGGATCTTTTAGTTTTTTTGAAATCTTGTTGATGATAATTGCACTACAATTTTTTATTAATTACATGGTTCCATACTCTTCTAACTTTTTTTTATTAGAACAAAGTTCTTTCATGAATTTACCATAATTGGGCATGTGAGCTAAGGCTTCAGTAAAAGGTAAACTGATATGCAATTTCTTAAACATTTCTAAAAATCTAGCTAATTTCTCATTTTTCTTTTCTTTCCTAGCTATAGTAGGAAATGGCAACCCATTTATGTCAAGATCCTTTATGGTTTGGTTCACTATACTCTTTCCTTCGTCAATCTTTGGAGCATCTATATCTACTTCTGCTTTAGGATTAGAATCACTTACCTTACATGTTGGCTCCTTCATATGAGATGATGAAGTTGGTGATTTACCTTTTTCTTTTTCTTATACTACCTTCTTGCCACTTCTCAATGTAATGGCCTTGGCCTCCTCCTTGGGATTACGGTCCATATTCAAAGGATAAGTTCGAGCTGGCCTTGTAGATAAAGAATTTGCCAACTGCCCAATCTGTGTCACCAAGTTCCTCATGAAAGCATCTTGATTTCAATTCCATTACTCTTGAGATTTCCATCTTTATTCTTGGTTCGTCATGAATTGTTGTTTGCTATTCATGAAAATAGTAAACATGTCTTCTAATGGCTTCTTTTCTTGAACGGGTGGCCTTGGTTGGAATCCTGATAGGTGATATGGTTGAGGTTGGGATTGGTTAAAGCCTTATCCTTGATGGTGGTTTGGTAGATAAGGGGCTTGGTAATGAGTGTGGGCTTGAGGTAGATATGATTGGCTTTGATTGTGGTGGATATTTTGATTAAATGGGGCTCTTGCTTGTGGTTGCGAAGATGAGGCATACTAATTTCCATCCTTTCAAGAGAAATTTGGGTGATTCCTTCATCTCGGATTGTATGTATTGCTATAGGGATCATTCCTTCTATAATCTCCTAATGCATTTACATCTCCCACAACTCCACCTTCTTGAATACCTTGCCCATTTTCAATTTGTCCATTACCTTGAGCAACCGCAACTACATTTTGCACTTTCAATCCGCTTAACTCTTTCTTTACCAACTCTAATTGTGCCTTCAACAATGCCACTCCATCTAGATTATGTACCCCTTGCCTCCTTGAAATTGATCTATAAGCAGTCCATTAAGAGTCATTAGCCACCATCTCATCCAACATACGAAAAGCTTTCTCAAGCAACTTATTTAAGAAAGACCCTACAGATGCTGCATCCAATAGTGACCTTATTTGAGGTGTAACTCTAGCATAAAATATGGTCATCAATTGGTAGACAACTATCTCATGGTGTGGACAGCTTCTCAATAATCTCCTAAACCTTTCCCAAGCCTCATGAAAAGGCTTCTCATTCATTTGATGAAAGCCCATTATATTGTTACGAATACTTACGGTCTTGGTTGGAGGGAAAATCTCATCAAAAACTTCTTTTGCAACTGATCCCATAACCATATTAAATGGCTTGGTAGCTTTTGTAGCCACTCCCTTGCTTTTCCAATCAAAGTGAAGGGAAATAACGTCAATCTCACTGCATCTATTGTAACACTCGAAATTTGAACCGTGTCACTGACCTCCAAAAATATGTCAATATGTTGAGCGGGATCTTCTACTTCTAAATCAGAGAACCGATTCCTCTGTACCATAGTGATGGTGGCCGGTTTGAGCTTAAATTGTATCCCTCTTGGCAATACAATTGTTCAATGATCTTTATTCCACCTTGGCAAAGCATAGTCCCTTATAGTCCTTTGCCTAAGCACTTCTTCTCTTCATACCCCTAGCATTTCTTCATGTGCCCTCGACACTTGTTCATTCTTGAGAGGAAACTCATCAAGAGGAGGATCATTCTCCAAATCGTTGTCTCTATTGGCTCTCTTTATTTGATGTAAGGTCCTCTCGATTTTAGGATCAAAGGGTGCTAATTGTTCTCGTCTCACTCTATTCATGCACCACTATCACTTGAAAAGAATCAAGAAAATAAAATAAGAAAAAGAAAATACATTCAAACAACAATCACAACTCATAAATAATGCCAATCCCCAGCAATGACACAAAAAACTTATTGCGTCCCTAGCAAGTATACTAAATCGACAAGTAGTAAAGAGGAGTATTTTTAAAACCCTTCGAGTATCATACCTAAGGGATTGTGTGTGCAAGTTAAGACAATTAATCATAAGCTAAAGAATTTCCAAAAGTTTTGATGATTGTTATGGCTATCTAAAATGAAGACTTTAAAAGCTAAAATGTGTAATGGGAAGAAATTAAATTTAACTAGTATTATTTCAAGTCAGAGCTAAATTATGACAAATTAACAAGTGTAAAAATCAATATAAGGAAAATGTTGCTCGGCTTCACTCATCCACCCCATATCTAATGTGAATTAATTTTACCTAAAAGCATACATGAATGAATCCAGGATAACCCTCTTAACCTAAGCATCCCATTCCAGAGCCAACTATTCTAATTGCCAAACATCCCATTCCGGAGCCAGCTATTCTAATTGCCAAGAGTCCCATTTTGTAGCCAGCCCAACAACTAGTCTAAGCATGGGTCTAACATCCTAAGTTTGAGTTGCTTTCCCATTTCGGAGCCAAACAACCCAAAACCCATATATTTTACTCCACACTCTAGTCTTAAAATCACAAATACTGCACATCTATAGTCCCATTCCAGAGCAATCCAAAATAGACGGTATTCATGATAGAAAAAATAGGCAAAATCATTCATAGTATTCAACCCACACAAGCATCAGCATCCAACAAAGATCATATATATGTTCATAGTATTCAACCCACAAAGCATCAGCATCAGCATCATCAAAGCTGGAAAAAATCACTTGAGAAGCTGAAAACTAATGAAATAAGAATAAGCAATAGTGAAATAAACCATTCAATCATATATATAACTGAAAATATGTTCAATATTCACATTGTAGGTAGGGGATTCAAAGATCCCCAAGCAACTAAAGGACTACTTACTATCCATAACGTAAAAAAATAAGTAAAGTAAAAGAAGAAACTATAAAACCCATTTGAAGTTGGAGATTTGAAGTTGATGAAGCTCCTTTTCTCTTTCTCTAAATTGCACTTTGATTGTAAGTTGTAACTTGAAGTAAGTAAACTAAAACTAATACTATTTTTGTGTTCTTGAATAAAATTTAATCTAAAAGAGTTATTTTTACAAGTAAAACTATGAAATTTTTTATGAACAGCTCTTAAGATGTAAAACTATGATTTTCTCTCTAAGATCTCCTTTAAAAATAGACAACTCTACAACTTTTATACAGGTATCCAGGAAGGCACAGCTGGGACACTTTTATCTTAGCCGAGACATGAGAAGACAGAGTGGTACTTTGCTTTGGCCATGGCTGGGACACATTTGTCTCAGCCGAGGTAACCTTTTGGATGTTTTGATCTTCACAGGCTGCATTGGTCACGGCTGGGACCAATTGGTCTCAGCTTTGACCTTTGGTGAAATGGTGAGTTTTGAGCTTCTACATAGGACACGGCTGGGACCATGTATCTTAGCCGTTCTCTAGCCTATTTTTCTACACAAAATTTAAATTAATACCATTAATCACCCAAAAATTCTAAATTTATCAAAATAACTAAAATAAACAAAGCAAAAGCATTTTAACACTAAAAACATAGAGAACATGCAAGATTAGACACTAAAACACACAAATTCATCCAAAAAACAAACATTAAAATCAAAGCTATTAGGGTACCCTAATGGTTCTATGATCCTCATTCTACCTAGGGATAGTATAATCTCTAATGGTTTTAGGTTTGAACCCATCCCCTTAAACTAGGTCATAGTTGACTTGCCCTTCTATCCTAGGGAGTGGATCATTTATCAGTGGGTTAATACGAGGTAGGTCACCATCATTGAGAGGTGGGTCTACACGTATCCCTTGATTATTTATGGTGGTTCTTAATCTATATTGACCTTTCTACCCGTCTGTAGGCTCCACCATGCTTATGGTAATAACTACCTGTAGGTCTATGTACATACTCTCTGGGATAAGCTCTCCAAAATGGCCCTTGTTTAATCGGAGAGATAGTAGTAATCTGTTGATGACTCCTTCCACATATGATCTCGTGGGTTATGTCTATGTGATGAGCCTCCTACATCTCTTATAAACTAGTAATATTTGCCAAATTAACATTACCTAGACTCCCAATGCATCCAAGGTAAGAGGTAAATAAGACTCTCTACAAGTATCTGTAGATCTAGAGAGCTAACATTGTGCTCTTTACCTTATCTGAGTCATAAACTACTCTGGGCAATGTCACAGCCCTCCATCTATCTCTATCCATCAGTCTTGGTGGTGTAACAGTACCTGGCCCACTGGAAAGTCCCATGGACTCTACAAATTTATGCCTGGTAATGCTATATCGTATCCCCAAGGCTCTTAATAGTATTGCCCCCTCTTGGGTGTCTGACCATTGATACCCTCCATACCATTAAGTAGTCAAAACCTCTCTAGTCATCTATGTATATGTCCTATAAGCTAGGGCAAAGAAAATAATCCAGCTGGTATTAGCTAAAAGCCTGTCAACCTCCTATAATAAAACAAAGTCCTCAAAGAATTGTCTGGACATATATCGACTCACTTGGTATTGGACCTGGCCTAGAGCTTGGTATCTTGCAGCCTGTTCATACATTATGTATGCCAATACTGGCTGGGAAGGCTAGGGATGTGCTGTCTTGGGAGGCATCCTACAAAATATTACATGTTAGTTCATGTTTGACTTAAGACACAAGCAAATTAAAATATCAGGATCTATAAGAATTTTGATATCATTTAAAATGAATATTTACAGCTAATTTACAAATGGAGTGTTTAACACATATGTGATTCTAACAATCATGCACAAAAAATGATGTAAAAACACTAAATGCATGCTTTACAAAAATTAAATTTCAGCAGCAATCTAGTTAGGAATGAGATTACCCCCTACGTAAAAGACATATTCAAATAACACATAGGTTGTTATAGCCACTAATACCATATTCTACACTTTTTGAGAAATTTTGACAAAATTCGGCTAAGAATGTGACTGCCTCCTATACAAAAGACATATTCAAAAAAATAGCAATGCAACACAGGTCCTCAGGGCTGCCAAAACAAACAACAAGCCACGAGCCATTAAGGCCGCCAAACAACACAAATTCGAAGTATTTTACGCTTGGTGTAATAGCAAAGATAATAAAAATGCACTTAAAATTCAAAGATGCATACATTATTGCCTAAAAATAGAGTACTATAGATTTACGTGCTCATAAGGCATTTTGTTGTATACAGTGTTATGCAAAGAAGGTTTGTTATTTACACTATGTTACTTAAACTACAATGCATTATTTATTTCAAACTAAGGAAACAAGGCAAAATAAAAAATAACACTAAATACAAATACAACAGCAAGTGCTTGCACCCATTGTGCCTAAAACTAAAGTTCTCTAGCCTAAGTTATATTATAACTTAAAAGAAAACTAAAAGGAAGGGAAAAAATACAAAATTATTAAATTATACTTACTTAGAGAAAATAGATAGAAAAGAGATAATAAAAAAGGTAAAAAATCTATGCTCCCTAAAGTACGCCTTGCTTTGAAAATTCGTAGGCACAGATGGATCGAAAATTGGATATCGAATAAGGGAGAAAAGCTAGAAAAACTATTGAGAGGATTTATATGCCGGAAGTTATGGAGTTTGAATGGAAAATTAAGAAAATGGCCTTTATATGGTCGAAATCATGCAAGGGATAGGAAGCCCATCCTTCCCTTGATGATAAATGGGATGGACAAGGTATCCCGTCCCTCAGGCCAAAATGACCATAATGCCCTTCGCTTTTAATTTTCTCCTATCTTTCACATTTTAACTCTGTTTTCTTTGATTTTATGACCGTTTTCATTCTTTATCAATTTAAAATCAATTTACAATATTATTAATATTCTTTTTATGAGTTACAATATTATTTTTTACAACATTTATAGGTTTTAATTTAATTTTACTACATATAGGTATCCAAAAGTCTGAAATATCCCCTAAATTTAGTCATTTCTCTATGAAGTATTGATTTTTATGTTCCAGACATTCCAAATCCTCCAGGCTTGGCTATTCAGGTTATCAAGCCTTTTAAATTACCTACAAAATAAAAATAAAGGTAGATGCACTAATATGTACATATAATGCATGGGACATGCAAATGTGTGATTTTTGGCCTTCCAGAGGTGAGGGACGGGCAACTTGTGGCTTGCTGATGAGGGATGGCCATCCCTCATCACTTTTCTATAAATAGTGCTTGATTTTCTTAGATTTTATGCCTTTGACTTTTAATCTTTCAGGAAGCTTCCATCAGGTATTCTTCTCTCTCTTCTTTTCTTTTCCTTTCTTTCCTTTCTTGTTTGTTTTTCCTTCAGTTATTTATTTTGTTTTATTATTCCTACACTTTAGACTACTCAAAAAAATCCCATAACTATGACTACTTGGCTTATAAAATTGTACCGGTTACTAGACAACTCAAAAACCCAGGAGGATCCTCTTTTGGCTCCTTATTCAAATTTAAGATTTCTGAGAAGAACCTCTCAAGGTAAACATCTTTTGTCTACTTCCCTCTGATTTTGGGACCCGAGATTTCATGTATTTTGATTCACTCATCAGGAGTTGTGTCCTTTACCTGAAGAATTTGCTACTGTGGTGGGTGTCAGATTTGATCTCGATACCAAACCATGCTTACCCTCTCTTGTGGTCAATTATCCCAAAAAGGTAGTCCATGCCCTGGGTGTTCTTTTTTTAAGGCTAGGGATTTAGTTCCTCTTTAAGAGATATTTTCGTAGGAGTGATTGATGGATGTCCTGACTAACTTCGATGACATTTCCACTTTCCATTCTTGTGTGGTACTATTTTACTACTTAGCTTAGTGTTTATTGATGCATGTTAGTGATCCCATTACTACAGGTTATGGGTTGTTTAGTGTTGTTGATGGTATACGCTGGGGGTACAATCCATTTCCCCTAATCATGGCAGAGACCATCATCGGCTTAGATGACTTTCACCATATGTCTTATATTCAGAGTGGCAACTTTTTCATTCTTGATAGGCAATCCTATGCTCCTTCAGGTATGTCCTTATTTTTGAAGGTAGTATGCCCCTTTTGGGTTTTCATACTAGTATTTCTTGTTGAAATGCGCATCCTTTTAGATTTTCACGCATTTTTATGCTTTACTTTTGCTTGAAATGAATCCAACTCATCCCAACAGCTTCTTTTTAGGTGTGGCTTCGCGAGAAGTTACAACTATTGTCAGAGCCTCCTCCTTGAGTTAGAGTTACATAGACCTACCCTATGAGACATTTCATGACTAGGCATCTTCAACGTGTGTTCCAGTTAGTTTAGGATGCAGTTGATTGGCTTAATTGCTCAATAGATGCTGACATTAGGTTCAGGTGTATTTGGTTACCTGTTACCTTTATAGTCATAGATGGAAAGTCGTGATGCATTGCTCTCTGTGGACTTCATCGAGCCACCTTTTATGTTTCTGCCCATTATATTTGCCAATTTGGGAGTAGGAAAGATATTGTTAGGCATCCTCTGGGCTTTCATAGAGGCATCCTTATTGCTTACTTTGTGACAGAATATTATCAGAGGATTTAGACTCAGCTTTCGGTAAGGACTAATATTTCTAACATGGGCACTTGTGATTTCACTACCTTTGACTCATACAAGCAGTGGGTCACTAGTCTAGCTATCGACAATAGACTTTCTCACTTGAGGCACCTAGATGAAGAGAGAGATATCATACTGATAGATTAGATTAGACATTTTCATATATGATGTTTCTGTTTTTATTGAACATATGATAGAAACTATTACTTTCAGATACTTAGATGACATTTATGAATACATACATGACATTTCAATTCTGATTTTGGTACACATAATCAGTATTTGACCTTATCTTAATGACACATATTATTCAATCTTGAAATGAAAGTTTACGAGCATTATAACTCCTGTTATCAATCAGCCCTCTCTGGTCTTTTTGATTTATTATTTTCTCTTAGCCTCTAATTTTTTTCCATGATACCTTTTTTTGGTTTTCACCCTGATAAGGAGTCCAATTTTAGCAAGGCCATAATTTTTTTGATTTTCGACCCGTAAGGCATTTATTCTCTTATTTTTCTCTTTTAGTCTTTAGCCATGGAACCTTTTCAATTTGTCAATATTTACAGGTTCTCAAAAATCATTTCCATCACTATTTGACAAAATAACAGTGCCTTTGGATAACAGCTTCTTAAGTACAAAAGGTCCTTCCTACGTAAGCCTAAATTTGCCTTATCTGTTTAAACACTAGGTCCCCTTCTTTCAAATGGTGCTTCCTAACTTTCTTCCCAAATGAACAGGCCAACCTCTTCTAATAAACTTAATTATGGTAATATGCCCTCATGCTATCCCCATCAAGCAAATTAAACTATGATAGCCTCTGCCTAGCCCACTCTGTCTCTGGTATCTCAGCCTCCAGAACTACTCTCAATGACTGATGCTCAATTTTTACCGGCAATATTGCTTCTATTCCATAGACTAGAGAGAATGGAGTAGCTTTTGTTGAAGTCTTGGTTGCGGTCCTATAACTCCATAGTGCAAAGGGTAGCTTACTGGCCCAATCCTTGTAAGTTTGCACCATTTTAGCCAGAATTCTCTTTAGATTCTTATTGGTTGCTTCAACTGCTTCTTTTGTTTGAGGTCTATAAGGAGAAAAATTATAATGTTGAATCCTATACGTAATAAGAATTTGTCTGGTTTCACCTAAAAATTGTAACCTATTGTCCGAGACCATATGATGAGGCAAGCCATATATGTATATCAAATTTTTCTCGATGAACTTGGCCATATCCTGTACATCTACCTTTTTAAAAGATTAAGCTTTTACCCACTTGGTGAAGTAATCAATGGCCACTATAATGAATATGTGTCCATTTGAGGTAGGCGGAAGGATCATTCCTATAATGTCTATTCCCCATATGGTAAATGGCCATGGCAACATGAGGTTACACAACTCAGAGACAGGTAAATGTCACAGATCTGCATATTGTTGGCATAATTGGCACTCTTTGACATACTTAGAACAATTAGTGTCCATTGTGAGACAAAAGAAACATTGCCTCATAATCTTCCTTGCCAAAGCTAAGCTACTCATATGTGCTCCACAACTTCTGCATATACTTCCTCTATTACCTTCTTTGCTTCCTTTTCATCTAAGCATCTCAATTGAATTCCATCAGGCTTTTTTTTTTGTAAAGCACTCTTACAGTAATAAACTGAGTTGATAGCTTACGAATCATTCTCTGGTCCTTTTCGATTACTTCCTTAAGGAACACTGACTTTTCTAGGTAATTCTGGATATCTTAATACCAAAGCTTTCTATCGTCTACCTCGATATCCATGATTTGTTCCTTTTCAAAGCATGGCCTATCAAAACTCGAGATCAACACAGGCTTCATAATTATTCCATTCAGATTTTCCCATATGGACACTAAGGTTGCCAAGGTATCTGCCAACTAATTTTCTTCTTTAAGCACATATCCAAAAGTGCAAACCTTAAACTGACTACTCAAAATCTTCAGATATCTGAGATAAGGCAACAAACATTCTTCCTTCACTAACCATTCACCCCTTACTTGGTAAATTACTATAGATGAATCTCCAAACACTTCTGCAAATTTTGCCCCTACAACCAATAAAGCTTTTAACCCGAAAATGTAAGCTTTGTACTTTGCTTTATTATTTGTGGCCTTGTATCTCAACTTCTTAGCTAATGGCATCCTGTCACTTTTCAAGGTAATTAAGATCACTCCTACTCCTGCTCCTTTATTATTCACAGCTCTATTAAAGTACATCTGCCAACCCAGGACCGTTATGGCTACTACATTCTCATTAAGGAATTCATAAGTCATCTCTTCACCTTCTAAAGGTTGATTAGCTAGGAATTCTGCCACTGCTCTCCCCTTAATGGTTTTCCTAGTGATGTATTCTATGTCAAATTCTTACAGGAGAACTAACCATCTTCCCATCTTTCCTAATAATGAGAGAGCCTTTTACAAGTATCTAAGGGGATTCTACTTGGCCACAGCTTATATCCTGTAAAAATAAAAATAATGTCTTAACTTCTTGGACGCCCATATGACTACCAAACAAATCTTTTCAACTTCTACATACTTTGCCTTATAAGGGAGAAATTTCTTACTGAGGTAGTATACTGCGTACTCAATCCCAAAATCATCCTCTTTTGCCATCATAGCCCTCTTTAAACTGTCTTCTATTTCCAGGTAAAAAATCAAAGGTTTACCTGTTTGAGGCGGTTTCAACATTGACAAACGTAGTAGGTATTCTCTGATGGTATTGAATGCTTTTTGACAATTCTCATTCCAAACTATGGGCTGGTCTTTCTTAAGTAACTTGAAGATTGGTTTGCATATCAAAGTTAACTTGGCAATGAACTACTTATGTATGGGATCTTGCCTAAAAACCCTCTAACCTCCTTTTCCTTTTAGGGTACTGGCATCTCTCTAATGGCCTTTACCTTGTTAGGATCTACCTCTATACCTCTCTAGCTCATAGCATGGCCTAAAAGCTTATATGAAGTAACCACAAATATACACTTCTTTAGGTTGGGGCGGAGATTGTACTTACTGATCTTCTAAAAAAACTTCTCTAATGCCTCGAAGTGACCTTCCCTAGTAACTGACTTAATCATCATGTCATCTACGTACACCTCTACTTCTTTATGGATCAAATCATCTAAGATCTTAGTGGCCATTCTCATATATGTAGCACCTATATTTTTATGTCCAAAAGGCATGACTCGGTAGGCATATGTCCCCCACTCAGTTATGAATGTTGTTTTGATCCTATCCATTAGTTTGTTTAGAATCTGATTGTACCTAGCATATCCATCCATGAAACTATATATGGTATAGGCGGCTGCACTATCAACCATAATATCTATGTGAGGCAAAGGAAAGTCATCCTTGGGACAGGCTTTGTTTAGGTCTTTATAGTCCACACAGACTCTTACCCTTCAATCTTTCTTTGCTATAGGAACTATATTTGCCAACCATGTGGGATATTAAACTTTCACCAAAAAATTAGCCTCTATTTACTTTCTGACTTCATCTTTCACCCTCTCAGCCCATTCTAGCCTAAGTTTTCTAAATTTTCGTTTAACTATTTTGCACCCCGGATATGTCAGAATGGCTTGTTCAGTGACTTCTTCATCTATTCTTGGCATATCTTCATAGGTCTAGGCAAAGACTTTTTCATATTTTTTTAGTATTTTCTCAAATTTTTCTCTCTTTAGGAGTTATGTCTGATGCCAATAAAATTTCCTTTGGATTTTCTTTAGTTCTAAGATTAAATGAACATGTGTTTGTTGAGTTAATGTCAAATATAAATGCTTTATGATCATGATCATGCATATTGAAATCAAAAGAAACATCACACAAGTAAGCAAAATTATTCATCTCATTAATGTAATTAAAAGAGCAAACATTGTTCTCGTCAAAAAGTTCAAGAACATAAACAACATCAATAAAAGTATCTTCTTCAATCTAGTCAGCATCAGACATCTCTTCAGCCTCTGGATCAGCTTTGGGTGATTCTTCAACCTGATCTTCTCTTTGCCTTTCAGCTGAGCAGCAAGCAACTTTTCTATCATGACTTCCTCTAGCACTTCTTTATCCCAGGCTGAATGGTGCAATAGGATCTCCTTATCCCAGAAAACCTCAACTAGTTTGTTGATTCCTTATTTCCAATCAAAGACATCATTAAACATCTCAAATCTCGGCGTTAGCTCACCCCTATCATTTGAGGCTCATTCTCCACACAATAAAGACACAGGCCTGAAGCTGGTATGAACTCTAACAAATATGAGGAATTCTTTTCACTACTTCTTTCTCCTTACCCTTCTTACTAGAGCTTGCAAACCTTAACCCTTTCTTATCTTTCTAACCCTTAGCAGCTATAGCAGTTTGTGGTCCTTGAGAATTCTTACTTAAACCAACACCAAGAAGGAAATTCATCTTTTTAAGCATATTAATCACCTGAGGACTATTAAGGAGGCTACCCTCATTTTTTATCATTAATAACCATCATATGAAACCCACTGAATAGCTATTTGGCTATTTCAAGCATAGATACCTGGTTCTCCCTTGCTGCCTTAATAGTGACCACCTGATCATTATAGGGAATCTTAATCATCTGGTGCAATGTAGATGGTACTACTCCCAACTTATAAATCTATGGTCTCCCTGGAAGTACAGAGAAATTTACAGGGATAAGCAAAACCACAAATTCGGCTTCAGTCTCAATAGGCCCTGTCTTTACCATAGCCTTAAATGTCCCAGCAACTTGCCTTTTAGAGCTGTCATATGCATAAATGGTCATATCAGACTTGCATAGCATATTCTCATTCAATCCAAAAGCTAAAATTGCTACCAAAGGGCAGATATTAATGGACGACCCATCATCTATCATCACACAGGCCTTGTGCTTTCCATTAACCTGAGCCATGATGTAGAGGGGACAATTATGACTTCTTCTTTTTATAGGCAAGTCAGCATCAGAGTGCATCACGTTTTTCCCGGTTTCTTTCCTAACAAAATTTAGCAACTCAAAGGGCAAGATAGTGGTAGCAACAGTAGCTTTGCTTAAGGCTTTCACTAATTTTTATCTGTACGAAGGAGATTGCCTTAACAAATCCTAAATACATATCTAAGCTTGTGTCTTCTTCAACTGCTTAATTATCTAATCATCTTTAATCTCCTTCTCTGTGGGCACTACAGTACGAGCTAGTTGCCTTTCGATTTTTGAGGCCACTCTCTCATTCTTGGTGACTACCTTAACTTTCTTCTCTTCCTCTAATTACCCTTCACCCTCACTAGCTAAACTCCAGATATCAATGGGCACTAAAGCCCCTTCATCTTCACTCTCTATAAGAGTATCCCAATAGTCAATCATAGAAACTAGCTAATTTTTCAAAACTAACTTTGTTACTTTTGGGGTGGAGCAAGCTATGGCCAAGTAATCGTTCCCATATAGATCCTTCATCATATACCACTTAGGTAAGCTGGACCTAATCATGTACACTGGAGGCGGTACAATATTGTATCCTCCTTTCTTCTTCTTATAACTCTTTTTAAGGTTTGAAATATGCTTACTATCTATCAAATCCTAAATCTTATTCCACAGAGTGCAGTAATAGTCGGTCAAATGCCCTGTGTTCTGATGGTATACACAGTACTGACCTTTCCTATAGTAGGGGAGCCCTTGACTCTTTACGTGCCTTAAAGGTAATGGCTGAAGCTTCCTTTCTTTAACCAGCCTATTCAACACCCAAGACAGTGATTTGCCTAAGTTAGAATAATTCCTCTGCTAACTAACCTTTGTAGTGGATACCTTTGCTGTCTTTCTAATTCTGTTCTGCCCACTTCTATTCCCAATGGCCTTGTTACTGTTAAAATTCCTTCTGGCATGCTCATTACTTGCCCTTCTGGCTAAGTACTCTCCTTCAACTTCTATAGCTATATCCTTTAAGGACTATTAGTCTTTTAGACCCTTCATTTTCAAACCATCTCTCATGTATGGACTCACATTTCAGATAAACAACCTAATCTGATCAGTCATGTCAGGTTTCTTTTTCATCCCTATCATCATATTCCTCCATCTGGTGAGATATTCATGGAAAAATTTATCATGCTTCTATTGGAGTAACTTAAGTTACTGGAAAAATTTTGCATGCTCATTACTTGGCCTTTTGGCTAAGTACTCACCTTCATCTTTTATAGTTATATCCTTCAAGGACTCTTGGTCTTTCAGACCCTTCATTTTAAAACTATCTCTCTAGTATGGACTCACATTTCGAATAAACAACCTAATTTGATCAGCCATGTCATGTTTCCCTTTCATCTCCATCACTGTATTCCTCCATCTAGTGAGATATTCATGGAAAGACTCACCATACTTCTGTTGGAGTAACTCAAAGTCTTTCAAGGTGACTTCCATCCTTATACTGTAGTTGCACTGCTTGGGAAATTTCTCAATTAGCAAGTCCCAATCTTTCTTACTTTGCCTATCCAAATAGTGATACCAATCTATTACAGGCCCTGTCAAACTCAAGCAAAAGTATTTCACTTCCTATTTTTTGGATAGGGTGGTCCCCTTCATGATCAGTATGTACTGCTTGATGTGTGCTAAAGGGTCTGAGATACCATCAAACCTCGATACATCTAGCATCTTAAACCTTTGGGGCAATGGCTTATCTCCATCCAAATCTCTATCTTTAAGGTTTATCACTCTACCAGCAGACAACAACCCAGACATGACTTCAATCTTCTCCTCTATCTTCTTAAAAGTTGGATCCTCAACACTAGGACCCCTTATTCACATGTTCATTATTGGAGGAACATAGTCTTCATCCTTTTTCCTCTATGAAATCATCCTTAGGATCATACCTCCTCTCCCACCTAGGTAGATCTCCAAGCACAGTAGTATCTGTTGAGGTAGCATTCCCAACATGCATTGGCTTTTCTATCTTGCGAGCGAGTGCTACAATCTAAATTTTGGTGTTAGTTGCTACAGAAGCTACCATTCCACCAATTATAGCTAAGTTCGTTTCCTTAAATTCCTATAGGCATCCATCCAGCCTTCGTTCTAAGTCATCCCTCACAATTGAAAGCCCAATAAGAGTGACATTTGCCCTTTCCCTAAAAAGCAAAAACCTCGCAGTGGTATCATCAACAACTCTCCCAGTCTCATTTCCCTTTTTGGTTTCATTCACTTCTTTGCTTGCCACTTTTGAACTTATTTCCTGGCTGCTTTCTGATAACTGACTGAAACCCAACTCAGAACTGACTTTTGAATCCAAATCTGAACCAGAATCTGATCTCAGTAGACTAGATATAGACCTTCGAACCAGGCCCCCATCCAACCCTCTGGACCACCTAGATGAGTCTATGATGGCTACAAGAATTAGAGGTTAGGAATGATACATGGATAAGGTATATACATGATGCATGAATCCAATGCATGGTTTTGTTAAATGTTAATCACAATCACAATCACATATAAGCATAGAAGTATAGATAAACCCTTCCAACCTTATTACTCTCATACAAGAGGTCGTGTAGTCTCTTTCCTAAGTAGGCTTAGCCTATGGGTTAAGAGGATGCCCAATGGATGCACATGATGCATGGCAAAAAAACTAATGCACAACCTCTCTAATTGAAAGCACAGGCGTATAAGTTTTGATCATTATGTATTTTGAATAACTCATGTAGATCGGGTAGGGCCTGCTAGGGCATGGCAGCCTTTCACTAGTACCCTTCTAACTTAAACTCAAACATAAAAGTCCATATAGCAGGAAAAATTATTATGGTTATACAACCTAGGGGAAGTTTTTATTATCATTGACATAGGCTTGAGTCAAGAGTGATGAAATTTTAGGGCTATCCAAGCATAGTCCCTGCCAATAGGTCTACCTTATCATGAGCATAATGATTGATGGGTCACCATTTTATATACCAATTGGTACTAGACTTGTTGGGCTAGTAGGTCTCCTTGATACCTCCTTACATTGAGTGAACATAAGATATGTTTCAGGATAGTACTAGGGCTAAAAAGGGATGCCTAATTTAATTCTAATTAGGCTCTAAGATGTATGCAAGAACTGCGGTTTAGAAAGGAGATAGGACTAATGAATAAAACCCAATTATAGATAACATAACCAAAATTCTTTTTGGAGTAAGGTCTCTTTGGTCCCTAGTGGAGTCACCACGATGACGTACGTCAGAGCCTGCCCTTTGCTTTCAGGTTCACTCTCAAAGGCTCTCTTTTAGGGCTCAAGATCGGAGGAGGCTTGCTTTTAATCATAAACTGGCTATTTCACAATAAAAGGATTGAACCTTAATTATTACTAATGGTCAACCCATAAAGGCATCTACTAGTGGGCTCAAAGAGGCTGGTGTCATAGAGTCACCACCAAACAAGATATTGGAAATAGAACCTTGACCTTATTTTGATGCTTAAACAGAGACTGGTGTTCGGGACATCCTTCTTATTAGGCATTTTGGTTAGGTGTTAATTTTATAATTGAGTTTTATAATTAATCCTCTATCTTCTCTCACACAATACATTTTACGATAAAATTAAGTAAACACTTCATTCAAGTAAATAAAGCAGTAAAAATAATAAAATAAACCTACTGAATTATCACAAAAGAAAATTATCCCGAAGAATAATTCAAAGCAAGATCAATATACATACATAAAATGGGTTATCAATTTAATTTGAAAACACTAGCTTCCTCATGCATTTTACAAAAAGGTATTTATTACATTGTGTGGTTTTGGGCTAGAAAATTAGACATTAGTCCATGTTTTATGAAAAACCTAATTTATTTACTAGAAAATGCTTTAGGTGTCTTTTTATTTTAACACACTTGAAAAATCCTTTTTTACTAACTATTACAATCCCAGAAAAATAATTCATCCAAAAAAATAAAATAACCGACAATGGCAAAAACAAACAAACAAACAAACAACACCATAATAAATAAGTAAAATAAAATGTGAAATAATGATGCAACCAGGGAGTGAAGATGGTGACCAATGCGGGAGCATGACTTCCAATAAAAAAAACCATAAGTCTTCCACAACTATAAATATATCAATTACTCGAAAAAAATCACATAAAATAAATAAATTAGTATTTACAATAAAATAATTATAATTTTACTTATACAAACAAATTAATTATAGATATAAGAATATATGTGCGATATCAAAATACATCAAATAATGCATAAATATTGTAGGAAATGAAAAAAATGACTCAAAAAATACATAAAGTCCTAAAATACATGCAAAAATACCATAAAATACCCTTAGGGACAACCAAGAGGAGCAAGGGACAAATAACACAAGAGCGAGGGATGGACAGGAGGATGGGATTGAGATGTCCCATCCCTCGGATGAAGGACGCCCGTCCTTCAGCCCATCTTCCCATTTGCCACCTCTGGAATGGAACAAAAAGTGCAGAAACATGACAAAAGTGCAAAAAAATCATACAAATGTTCTAGCCCTAAATATGCAACATTAAAGCACTAAATCATACCAAAACACATTAAAATAGTTAAACATACATTATACTATATTAAAATTACAAAATTATAGCATATACAAGAAAATAAAAAAGCTTTATGTGCACAATAATGAAGGAATCTAAATAAATCTACCATGCCTCTAGCATATTCAGACGAATTAGAAATGACTCATACTCTAATAAAACATGCACATTATTCAGATATAACAATTAAAATGAATCAAATCAATGTTCAATAGTTATGAAATAATGTGAATGAATTATAAAGAGAGAAAGTGGGAATGAGCTTAGAATATTACCTTCAGGAGATATTCTGACTCTATGAATCCTATAGTCCAGATCTCTACTCCAATTCACACTCTTTGATTCTCAAATGAAAGTATGAAATTTATTGTGTGTGTTTGACCAAGAATTGCTAAAGCAAAAACCTTAGAGATAGAAAGAAATTAATTTTCTTTTTCTCTAATGGTTACTCTAAAAAATAATGATTCCATTTCTTCTCAAAGCCCTAGATTTGTTGTTTTTATATGTAAGGGAGATTTTTAATCAATTCTAACTCAAAATTCATCAAATCTAAAGATAAAATTCCCCAAATTCGGACCCAATCTTTTACAGATAACCTTCCTCTTTTGAAAATCTAGGAAAACATAGGAAAACCTAGCTTTCGAGCTAAGGACGAGCATCTGTTAATGAAGGATGGTCATCCCTCATCACTAAACCTCGATTTTGCCCTAAAATAACCCTGGTTTACACTATAAAAGAGAGAGGGGCGCACAGACAGCCACCCTTCAAGTGACAGACAACCGTTTGTCACCACTGAAAGTCCAAATTAGAGCTTTGAGATTCGAACCTTCTATCAGTAATATATTGTTTTCTCATCATTAGGTAACCCTAATCTATGCTACCTCGGGTCACAATGTCTACACATTTTTCAAATAAAGATGCTAATAAAAATATAAAAAATAATACATGATATTTCTCAAAATATCTAAAGAGAGAAAAAGAGCTTGAAAGAGAGAGAAATGATCTAATTGGATCGGATCAGGAGTTAGATGAGACCTATAAGAAAGGAACGAGCACCCGATCAGATCGAGATAAGCATTCTAATGCCCAAGTTAGTAAGGATTTTAGATAGAGAAAATGTAGAGAGATAAGGTATTAAAATTGCATTACTTAAAGCCTTAAAAATGGAACTATTTATAGAAGAATATGATTGGTAGGTATCTTAGGTGCTCAAGTACGTAGCCTATTAGGCTAGCACTAGCGGTGGTTGAAAAGACAGGTGAGGAGCACATGTTAGAGGCGTGACTAGATTGGCACCACTATTGATGTCAATTATCTGATCAAATGGACACCTTCAGGCATGTTAGCAAGTTGACTGACTATAGGCTTATTCATTTTTTAGGACTTGGTCCTGAAGTATTAGGCCAAGATAATTGAGTATTATCATTTATCCCCCCTCAGAGAATCTAACTAGCTCAAGACGACGTTCAGATGTTCGTGCCTTCTACGTTAGATTTTGAATTTTGAATTAGGATGGCCTTTCTTATGCTTGATGAGATAGCTGTCAAATCATTAATGGTAACTGTATACACCATGACCCAAGACTGTAAGGACTAATCTAATCCTTTCCTAGTTCCTATTAATTAGAGTATCATCTTTCATATAACAGTGCATATTATATTTCATTCGTTAATATATCATATAATCCTCTAGAATTCATAATCAATTTCACACATGAGAATAGGCTATACCTATGTATAGGGTGAGTTTTCATACACATCATGGTTATAATAATATTTTTCTCTTTTACATTATACCTTTACAGTACATTTCTTTTAGCAAAACTTACATGTAAAATTTACAATAACACAACATAGTCCAAAAACATTATCATCTTCATACTTTGCTTTCCTATGCTATTATTGGCTCTACTATTGTTGGCTTTGTCCTTGCTAGAGAGGCCTATCTTGGGTACCTACATAGATGAATACCTGTGCTAAGCTATACAGCTTAGTGGGAAACAATGAATATAAAAACAACCACTCACAGCGGTTATCCCCCATACATACATAACATATAATAATAATAAGATTCATTTATGTCATTTAACAATATGTCACAATCGATTATAGAATATCACTGTATGTTTGATTTGTAGTACGAAGTCGGTTACACATATACACACATATATATAACATGTCATTATTCAATATCAAATATTTACTATTTATCATGCCTTGTGAATGCCTGCCTAAGTTCTGTAGGAGTGGATAATGGGTGCTGTAGATACCCATAGGTATCAAATATATAACTATGAATACTCGTAGGTATTAATCATATGGACCTATACGGGGTCGTGACTGTGGTCCTAACGGGGACTTACTGTGGATCCAAACGGGGTCAAGACTATGGCAGTTGTATCTATAACCCTATAGGCATGCCTATCTATCCACCATCAAGTTCTATGTGCAAGCATTGATCATTTTACATATCATTCCTTTCAGGTCATGAAATTTATCAAATTGCATAATTAGACATGTAAATGCTCAGAGTAATTATCATAATGTAGTATCGTCATCATTGAATAACCACATTCGCAATTGCATGACTATATTTTCATAATTCTAACATGCTAATCACATAGATAATGGCACAAATTATCTTTAATTTTATGTTTAAAAGGTTTTAAAAACATTTAGGAAGGCTTACGTGAGCATTAACAACAATTTGGGACCAAAAATTAAGTTTAGAATAAAATAGGGGAGGGTCACGGTCATTACTGATTTGGTACTGACTGTGAGGTAAATGCACATTCGATTCTAGATTGGGGGTCATGGTCAACAGTGATTTGGGTGTTGATCGTGAGGTCCATTTTGCTCTAAAAGTTCTAAAGATAGATTCTCAGGTTCAGTTTGTATGATCTTTTAAACCATGAAAACGACATTTTCAGCCAAAGTGGACTTCTACAAAGTTGTTCTTCTATGTTTCTAGTTTTCAAAAAATTAAAAATACTCCATTTAGACATGTAAATCTTCAGATATTTACAAAACAACACAAATTGTTCCCATTGATGGGGTAGCTGACACTGTCAAAGTTCAAGCTAGATTTCATCAAGTTACAAAGGGATTCAGTTTTTTACTTCTTCATATGAATTCAAGGTCTCTGAGTATAGTTTCTAGTACAACTATAATTATTCAATTTGAGTTCCTATAGCTCAAGTTATAGCCAAAATGGTCCGAGTTGGTCAGTGGAGTCCTAAGGCAGATTTTGTGATTTCAATAATAACTTACCTAATTCGTTTCCCAAGAATTCATAGACCTAATTTCCATGTTAAATATTTTTTTAGTACCTAATAACTCATTTATTATGTCCAAAACTCAATCATACACAATCAAACTCATGGAAAGTTCTCATACCTTGTTAAGCCAAAATAACACTTTTTTTTACTCCTTTTGCACTTCTTTCCCTTTTCTCCTACTTGATTCTCCTTCTACACAGAATATCACACATATATAATCATATATAACTTTCATAGCAATCAAGGTAGAAGAGGAGAAAAGAAAGCTTATACCTTAGCACTCTAACCCTAAACTCTATCTCCTCTCAAGCAATAAGCCACTCTTCTTTTGGGGTTTATTTAAGGAGTATTTAGAAAATATTTAGGGAATGGAATGGTTGGGTTTCTGCCCTTGAATGGCCTACCACTCCCTTAAGAATTTCCTGATTTTTTCTTTAAATCTCATGAAGTGTCTAGAGTGGCTAACGTCACTCTCCCATTGGTTCCCTTTGTTGACTCAATTAATTTGTATTTAGTTCCTTAACTTCCCTTTAATCCTTGTTCTCACCACAAACTTACACTTTCTTATTTCAATTGAGTCTCCAAAATCGTACTCTCTTTTAATTATGCACATGTAAAACTTACTATAAGATGACCATTTTATCCTTCCCTCGGTAAGCAATTCCCTCTAGGTCCAAACTTACAATACATGAACTGGGCAAGCATATGTAAATTATACCATCAATTAAACATATGCATCACACATTACAAACTAAATCTCCTAGGGTATAAGTAGGGGCCTCATAGAGGCAGCCTAAATCAGGGTTACCCAATGATGAAAAAATAGTATATTACTGACAACATGTTCGAATCTTGAAGATCCAATTATGAATTTCTCACACTTTCTCAATTATTTGCATAATTTTTCTAAGTGTTTTAACAAAAGATGTATAAAAACCTTGATTTGAGCCTTCAATAATGTCATACGCTCATCTTTCATATGAGGGGCACCTGTTTGTGGCTCTCCCTCTCTTACACAAGCTAAATTAGGGGTATTTTGGGAATTTTAGGACTTTTGCCTGAAAGACGCATGTCCCTTAATAAGGGTTGCTCATCCGTGGCCCTTTTTCAAAATTTCCATATTTCTGGAATTCAAAAAAAAAGGAATAAATGTTTAAAAGGATTTCATTTGGATTTAATAGGAATTTTTCTCCAGATTTGGGAAGTTGGAGTTGGAATCCAACTCCAAATCTAACCTAAGTATAAAAGGTAAAAATCTAGAATTTCCTGGGGGGAATCACTTTTTACAGAGAACCAAAAAAACTTAGAGAAGGAGAAAACTAATTTCTTTCTCTCTCTAAGGTGTTATTTTCTTCTAACAATCTCTTTGATTCAAACACACACACAACAAAATTCATTGGATTTTTCTAAAAAATAAGAAGCACAAATCGGACTGGAGATCTGATCTATAAAAATTTCAGAGTCAGAATATCTCCTAAGGATAATATTCTAGGCTCATTTCCTACTTTCTCTCTCTAAAATTGCTATACATGATTATGTGATTATTTGTTGCAAATAAGCATGTTTAAATGTTGTGTTCGTGTGACTAGCATGGTTAGAACTCATTGAGATATAAATCTAGATCAAAAAGCATGTAAGGGTATGATTAGAATTTAGATTCCCTCATTGTTGTAATTTCAAGCTTTTTCTTGATTTCTGTAATTTTATGTTTTAATATGTTTTTATTGATTTTCGTGCATGATTTGATGTTAGAACACTATTTTGGCATGATTTAGGACCTGATAATCATATGTTTAAGGTCAAAATATGCTTTGTATGATTTTTGCATGTTTTTGGCTTTAAAGTTCGGCATCCCATTCTGTCCAATGAGTGATGGACAGGAAGATGACTTGATAGATGCTCGTCTATCAAAGCGACAGATGGGACGTCATGGGCCTTCTTCTCATCCCATCTTTTGCCTAGTCGTGGGCTTCCCTCGCCTATTTAAGAGCGTCCGTGGCTTTTTTTTTTTGTATGTTTGTTATATTTTGTATGTATTTTATGGTGTTTGTGTTATTTATTTGATCCCCTTGGTATTTGTGCATTATTTTATATGATTCAACTTTGTACTTAATTTTATTTTGTATTGTATAATTAGATTTATGATTTTCTTTTTTGTATGATACTAATTCATTTGCCTTCTTATGGTTTTGTTGAGTATATAAATCTTTTCACCTTTGGAGGATTATATGGGTTTTTTTGCATTAGGAATCATGCTCTTGATTGGATGACCACCATCAACCCATCTAGTTATCTCGTTTTACCACTTTCTTATCATTCTATTTATTTATTATCTTATTTTTATTTAGTTATTTCTTATTTTGTGTTCATTTATTTGGTATTTTTGAATGTATTTTCTTTCAGGGATATAATAACTAGTAAAAAATGGCTTTTTGTGCACGATATAAAGAAAAGGCACTTAAAAATGTTTTCTATTAAGTTAATCAGTTTTTTTTTTTCAAAAACTTAGACCAATGTCCAATTTTTCATCCAAAGCCAAACAAAAGAATAAAATGAAGGTTTTTGTAAAATATGCATGACGAAACCAATGCTCCCAATTCAAATAAATAACCCGATTTATGTATGTATATTACTTTACTCTTGTTGTTGGATGATTTGCTTCTGTAATAAGTTTAAGTAGTTGATTTATTTACTTATTTATTTATTGCCTTTCATGATTGATTGGGATGTTCATTTAATTTTTAAGCTTTTTGCATTGTGTGAGAGAAGAGAAGGGATTAAGTATAAAACTCAAATTATAAAACAATATCTAACGAAGATGCCTAATAAGAGTGATGTTCCAAACATCAATCTCTATTTGGGTATCAAAAGGTTGAGATTTATTTTCCGACATTCTATTGGATGGCGACTCTATGACACCTACCTCTTTTAGGCCCATTAGTAGACATCTTTGTGGGTTGACTACCAATAATAATTTGGGCTTGATACTTTTTTTATTATGAAGTAGCCAATTTATGAGTTAAAGTGAGCCTCTTCTGACGTGCATCATAGTGGTGACTCCACTAGGGACTAAAGAGATCTTGCTCCTGAAAGTATCTTGGTTAAGTTTTTTATAATTGGGTTTTATAATTAATCTTGTCTCCTTTCTAAACTTCATTTCTTGTATTCATCTTAGAGCCTCAGAATTAAGTTAGGCATCCCTTTTTAGCCCCAGTGTTATCCTAAAACATACCCTACATTCACTCAATGTAGGGAGATGTCAAAGAGATTTGCCAAACCAAGTCTAGTACCAAATGGTATATAAAATGGTGATCCATCGGTCATTATGCTCATGATGAGCTAGATCTATTAGTAAAGACCATGTTTGGGTAGCCCTAAAGTTTCATCACCCCTGATTCAAGCCCATGTAATGAAAATAGTAACTTCCTCTAGGTTGTATAACCAAAATAATCCTTGCTTGCTATATGGACCTTTATGTATTGACCAAACTCAAATAAATTAGGAAGGTACCAGTCAACGGGTTACCAATTACACATTTGATTACGTCATTGAGGTTTTAAAGGTCGATGTGTTGGTCCGTTATGTGCCAATTTAATTTAACGTCGTAAGGTCACTATTCATTTGGTCAAAAGTTACTAGTCATTTGGTAAAAATTTTTGACAGTATAACGGCTATAATTTTAATCTATCTCCCCTGCAAAACTTCAAAAATACACTCCCAACATTCGACCTGTAACTCTAATACTCTAAGCAATAACACATGCACTTCTATATCTCATCACAATCATAATCCATTAACTAAATACACATACATACATATATTTATGCCCATTACACACTTTATTCTCCCATTTCACTATATACATATACATGTCATATTACATAGATACCATAAGTGAATTAAACACATACTTTCTAAATATTATACATACAAAATAGTAAATAACACCACTCCAAAAAAGTATTCTTCTTCGGTCTACTTTGTGTCAATGACTCGAGTACCTGTCCTTGCACGCAATGAACAACTATGTGCTAAGCATAAAGCCTAGTATTGCATACCCAACTAACAAATTTCATTATAATATACCAATGTTCTAATTTAATTTAACACAAACTATTTAATTTAATTTAATTAATTTGTTCATTTAATTTATTCAATACTTTTATATTTCACTTAAATCCTTAATTTCTCCAATTAATTCCTCAATTTTACTATTTTTACTAATTAAATATTCTAAATACTATAATTTCATGTTTTCACACCAAATTCACAATTTCCAATTTCATCTTTATTTTAGAGTGAAATTTACACTACTACCCCTATTTATCCTATCTTTTATCAAAATTACATTTACATCCCTATCTTTTGTCCAAATTACATTTAGGTCCCTTAAGTCCCATATTTTATCATAATTACCATTTTATCCCTAATTTCTCCTAAACTTATTTCATCACACTTTTACGTTTTCTATACATAAGTTATGTTTTCTCTCATTTTAGTCCTTAAATGCATTTCTTTACAAAAATTATAATTTAGTTCCTATTTTTACAATTTTTTTACTTATTTACAATTTTGTCCTTCCTTTACCAAATTTAATCCACAATCTCTTTCTTATCCATCCAACTACATTTTTCACTATTTTTTTGACCATTTTACCTTTAAATTCATGTTAGTGCTAAATTCGCAAGCACACAATTCACCAATTATAGTACTTAAGATATCGTTCCCATGGGGAAAGGATGAGTGATTACACACTATCACTCAATTCTTAATCTTGTTTACAATGTTCTTAAGTTGTATTGCTGAATTAACTAAAGTTTACACTAGACAAAGAAATACCTACTTAATTATTAATCAAAGAAGACAATTAAAGATTAATATTTTGAGATATAAATTAAACTTGAATTTATTCTCTTACTTTAAATTTTAAGTCTTATATTGCAAACCAAGTTGGATTAATATCACAATTCATTCTTTTGAATTGAAATAGTTTTGCTTAAAACATGCATGTGCAATTTTAACCATTAATTCTCGTTAATTATTAATTAATTATATACACTTATTTTAAGAGTATTGCCAACCAATAGTAATTATTTTAATATTCTGATCTCTCAAGCAATATTCCAATAATTAATCTTTATTAGCTATAAGATTGAATACATCTCTCGATCATATTCTCACTTTTAATAATCACACATAAAGTACTAATAAAGAATTCTGCAAATAAGACTAAGTATATTACTAAAAACATATAAGATATAGATATCATTATTTAAGTTCCTAAAGAAAAATATAATTTACTAATTACAAGAAGAAGCAATAGATAAGAGATAGTAAAAAGAAATCTCTCAACCCTTTTCCACTCTCTAAGTAGATAATCTTCTTCTTGCATCTCTTCTTCCTTAAAATACTAATTAAAGTATACTAATAAAAATAGAAAAATTGTTCTTGTTCTTTTTGACAACTTGTGTGTATATCTTAACTACTTCTTATGTTAATATATATAGTATTTCAATCCTTGTGTCCTTTAGAAATACCCCTCCAGAAGTAGGCAACCCTTGATGGAATGACATGAATATTCAAGTGTCTTTTCAAAAGTAACCACCAAAATTCTTTTTTGTTGTCGTGCTTGCGACACCTATCATGCTCGTGACAGAACACAGAGTTTTAAATGTTGACTTTTTTCTTCTACGTTGACCTCCCCCTTTGATGCCTTGTTGTGTCCCGCTCGCAATTCCCACCGCACTCGCAATAGAGCTTCTTATTTTGCTTGGTTTCTACCTCTTTTTCATTAATTCTTGTTCCTTTCCTCCATACACACACTTACAACACAAACATGTAAAAAGCATCATATTTCACATAAAAACCTAAATAAAACTAAACATTTACTTAACAAAAACTTTCATAAAATATGCATGAATCGATTCACATTTTACTATAATTCTCCTATTTTAATTCTTAATTTCCATCTTTATTCATTACTTTTCATTTTCTTTTATTTTGCATCATATTTTTATTATTTTAATTTCGCCCCTAATAGTTTTCCATGGAAATGAAACCCTCGAGCTAAATACATGGGATGTAAACCCCATAGGTCCATAATTACATAACTCTTACTTTTCTCTCTTTTTCTCAACTTTTCTCAATCTTTTTTCATATTTATGGTGTGGATCCGCCTTTGGTCTACTTTTTCAAGTCACCATAACTCGCTACCATAGTAAGTGTCCCTATGGCCAGTCAATTATATCCTATGCTTCTGGTTTCACTTTTAAGCACTAAGACTAAAACTATTTTCATAAATTCAACACAACATATACATTGTTTTCACAATTTTTCACATTATGTATCAATTGCATTTCACACAATTAATGCACATCATTTTCATCCATTTATCATGTGCCATCATTTCTATACATTAAATCATCATGATCACAATAATTAAGTCCTTCACATTGTTCGACCACACATAGTATCACATCATCCATGTTTCTTTTCAAGCCATGCATTGTTCCCATCATGTTCTTAAGACTTATATAACATATATCTGACATTATTTCATCATTATTAACATTTATCTTATCATAAACAAACTCATCATCATTCAGCCATTATGATGTCTCATATATACTAATTTATTTAATTCATATAACTCAATCTAATCATATTTTTCATGCCTATAATTCCAACTTTAAATCAAATTAATTTCATGTATAACTTTAATTTTTCATACTTACATAATAGGTCTTAATACTAACCTTCCATTTCTAATCATGTTTTCATGCATTTAACTTCATAAATCTCATTATTTATCACTTAATTTCATTTATTTATCTTTAATTTGATTTAAAACACATATTACACACATAAACCCTAAGTGACATAATGGTTTCCAATTTCGTTTTCATGCTTTTAATCATTTTTTATGCATTTTCTCATACTAATTTCATTATTTTGCATTTAATTTCAC
>JBBPFJ010000424.1:0-40085 GCA_037975025.1 Excoecaria agallocha
TATCTACTAATACATACCTTTACTGTAATTCATACACTAATCATATAATATATATATATATATATATATATATATATATACCTATCATTCTCAAGCTTGCACCATATCAAATATTCCAACAGCAAACAATTGTATTTTTATAATCAAGATCTATCAACCCAAATAAATAAATATATAAATAGAAAGCATAATTACCAAGAGCTTGTTCAATGATATCTTACTTCTTTAGGACCCTAAGCTTCTTTATCACTCATAAATACTATCATCTTTTTCTTTTGTGGTTTTGGGCAATTTGCAATAAAATGATCTGTACGTCCATAATTTAAAACAAGCTTAATTCACAATTCTACAAATACCCCAATGGTCTTTAGAATGATATATGTACTTAGGACCTTGAGAGTTTTCACCTTAGCTTTGCTAAACCTTGCATAAGTCGTGGTATTTTACTAGACGAAAATTTTTCCATCATCCTTTTTCTTTTACTAGATTTCACTTTTTCTGTGCTCTTATTATAATTACCTTTAGTCTCATAATTCTTTTTTAACATTTGTTGTCATTCTAAGCTCAGTTAACTCATGTAAAATATGAGTCAAATCATAAGTTACCTCTGTTAACCTTTTCAGTAAGGAAGCCAATATCACAGCATGATTCACCTTTGAAGAATTAGGGGCAGAAGAGTTAAAAGCCCCAGAACTATAAACTTTACCTATCTCTTTCAACTTATCCATCTTTCAATCTATACAAAGCAAAACATGGACTTCTGCATTAGGCCAAAACAACACTAATCCATATAACATAATCCTAAACTCATATAGACCAGAAATGACTAAAGCTATGCTCTGATACCAATAATTGTAACACCCTTATACTAAAAACCTATTTCAAACTCCAATTACCGCATATAAACAAGCTTTAGTCTATTAACATGGCATTACAAAATTTTTCTTTCACATGCTACTCATATTGATCTTATAATTAACTCCTATACATTATCAAACATACTATAACTAAGATAGTTACTATAGTTTATATAACTTATACATGTACTGTATACTTGCAAAAGTGAGCTAATAACAACATAAGGTTCCGATAATTGCACCATTTCTTACATAAAATCTTAAGTATAAAAACTATATGTAAGGTCCCTAACATGACCCTAATTTACTTTGCATATTTTTTTGTTTAAGTAAGGGGCTAAATTATCATGTTATTATGTTAATTGCATGAAAATAAAATAAAAGAGTATGGTTTAATATTAATTGAGGGTGTAATTGAAGTAAAAGGTATTAATTTGGGATAAATTTGTAATTGTGGCATATTAGTGGCCAATGGTGAATAGAAGCATTTGATTCAAGGTTAATTTGAAAGAATGATTAAATGGATAGGTTAATGTTTGAAAAAGAGTTAATGGAGGGGTTAAAGTCTATCATGCATAAAGGTTTGTGGCATTTGTGTGGCATGCAAGATGTTGAGGGAGTAAAAGGGAAAATTTGCCACTTATATAAATAGAAAGAAGTTAGTGGAATGTAGAGGTGGCTGTGTGAGACTTTGAGATCGGCAATTATGAGAGAAAAACCAGAAAAAAATCATCTTCTTCATCCTTTTGATTTTTATTGAATTACCTTAAGCAATTTGATGATAATGTTGTGGGTTAATCAAGAGTATAGTGCAGTAAATTAAGGTAATTAAACTCTTAATGTAACCCTTCATCATATTCATCTTCATCTTCTTTTCACGTTGACTGAGGAAAATGTAAATGTGGTGGAAACTGATGATGATGATGATGGTAATTATGAAGGAGAAGAGGAAGGAAGAAGAAGCAAAGGAAAGGATTTTGCTAGAGGTTAAAGATATAGGATTTGTCAGCCAAGGTATAGGAATTTAGGCTGTTCATAATGCATGTGAAATTGATTGCTAGAACTGGGTATGATTTACAGAATTCAAAGTTACGTTTTGCTGGTTTTTAACGATGTGAGGTTGAAGAAGATTGTCCTTGCCGAGACGTGAATGTCTTCACGAGTCGTGAACTTTTGTCCGACTCGTGAAGCTCTTCACGAGTCGTGCATCTTCTTCCATTGTTGGGTTCACTCGTGAAGCTCTTCACGAGTCGTGAACATTATTCCGACTCGTGAAGATCTTCACGAGTCGTGAAGTATATATGCCTTTCTTCTCCACTCGTGAACTCCTTCACGAGTCGTGAGGTTTGCCCTTTTTGCTTCACTCGTGAAGCTCTTCATGAGTCGAACGCCCCTTCACGATTGAATGAACCACCTGAATTGTTTTGCTCATAAATTGAGCTACAGAACATCAAATTGAGTGATTCTTTTTGCATTGAAAAATAGACTTTCATACCTATATTTCATATGAAGAAACCTAAACTTAAATCTGTCTCTAAGTACATGGAATCTAGGGTTGAATTCAGACTAGTTTCCTAAACTGCTCATAGAAACATAATTTACTATTATGTGCAGATTGTTGCTACACTTGATAATATGATTCTTAATAAATTGAGACAGATATCTGTTTATGTGATTGTAAAGTTAATTGGATAGAGCATGTAATATGGCTATCAATGAAGGATTTATATGAATACATATGCATTCAATGGTGTATATGAATAAAGACTAATGATGAAATATCTAAACTATACATGTAAATAGTTTTGTGCATGATTGTCACATGCCAAATTGATATATATATACACATGTAATCTTATGACATGATAGTACACATTTTGACATGTACCTATGCTATGAAATAGGGACTATAATAGTATGACCTTGGCATGTGTATATGCCCATATGGAAACATGTTGATATTTTGTATAGCACATGATGTGAATGATGATAAAGGTATATATATATATATATATATTGGTAACATGCTCATAAGACTAAGTCAACTATATGCGAATGTACCCACAGGTATGTACATTTATGATTATGTATATGAGTATATGAGCATGTAATTGTCCTATAAGATAGAAGATGTTTTGGCATGACTACGAACATGTGAAATGCTTAATGAGAGCATGATCAAGTATATGATATGATGATTATATGTCATGCTTATATGTTATGATGAAAATTGTAAAGTCATACAGATTTGAATAGCCAGATGTATAACTTGGCATATGAAATGTGCATATATCTGATTATGCACCAGAGAACTCATGATATTACAAGACTTTGTATATGTGCAACAATATACTATGAATACAATATTAACATGTGAATTGAACACGAATATAATTCTGCCTGCGATAGAGTTTTAGATATGGATAGATAGGCGCCTATAGGGAAATTACAACTGCCATAGTTTGGCCCAATTGGGTCCATAGTATATATGATCCCATTTGGATCATGATCAGCCCCGTTTGGGTTGATAGGCGACCCCGTTTGGGTCTGCTTGATCGGTCCACAGTACAGTTTGGCCCCATTTGGGTCTATAGATTCGATATCTTCGGATATCCTTCTTTTGATATCGATGTGTATCCATAGTTCCCTTTATCCACTGATAAAGCTAAGGCAGGCTAAACGTTATTCATAGTAATGATCAAAATTAAACAGTTAAAGTTATTTGACTAAAGATTGATAGTGTGGATTACATTATTGGTTTACCCACAGGGATTATGTTTCATTTGAATATGTTCATATGAAAAATGGTCATCTATATGAATTATGAAAATGAAATATGTGTTTCTCTATTGGGTACAAGGTTTATGTACATGAGAATATGCTTTATGCCTAAAAGTATATGTTATTATTGCCATGATATGTGGTACATGTTGTTTATAGTATTTATATATTGTATATGTATGTTTTGATGACCTTTGTTAGTGGTCATCCATCTTTAGTTATTTTCCCACTATGCTTTATAGCTTAGCACGGGTTATTTATCCGTGTAGGTACGATTAGCAAGACTTTTGCTCAGGGACGATATCTGCATCAGAAAGGGCCAACTACCGACCGTTAATCTTGATGTAGGATGTATTTGTAATGGTATTATCATATGTTTTACTTTATGGCCAGTTATGTTATAAGATGTATATAACTTATGAGAGATGCTATAACTCACAAGTAGTAAAACTAAGAAGAGTATGCATGTATGTGATATACATAAGTAATATTCGTACAGTATAGTATGCATGATACTAAGTACGAAATGCAATACGGGAATAGACTAGTAGCACATATATAAGTATATGAACCGTATGACATGATTAAGGGCAAATTGATAGTTAAACAAATATATTGCATATGCATGATTAATAGTAATCAAATTATCACTTAAATAGGGTTTTGCTTAGAGGGTGCTACACTATATAAGTTATAATCAGAGTATTTCCTACATCAAATTTTTGATAGATTTTTGTTGGCCTTCCTAATGCAGAATTATACCCCTGAGCAAAGATCTTTATAGCAACACCTACACAGATTAACAAACCGTTCTAAGCTATAAAGCTTAGTGGGAACTTAAAACATGAAGACAAATTCATATGAAAGTCGTTACATAAAACACACATATATAAACATATCATTGACATATAAAATAATCAATTACAACATTAGTAATATAATCTTAACATTTCACAATAAACTTTCAAGTTCTCATAAATTTACTAAAATCAAAGTTAATTCATTTATTATCCATAGAACTTATTTAGCAATTTAAATATTCTTACCAGTACTTCTATAAGTGAACTATACATTTCTAGATTCTATAATTATCCTTGTTTAACCACTTCGTATTACTAGTCATTCTTGAACAAAGGCTAATATCAATTTAAATCTGCAAGGTTATTCATATGTATATCGTAGAATTTTAAGTTACTAAACTAAATCTCTAGCCATAAGAAAATACTAGCAATTTACATAAAAATCAACATGTTCAATCAAATATATATATATACAAGACATGCTTTCATCTTCTTGATTAAATATCAAAATTTATTCTTCTATTTAAGCACAAGTTGAATTCATATGTTACTAATTCTAAATCATTATTTTTCAGTTAATGAAACACACATATTTCATGTAATTACACCTTGCTATAAGAAAACATATAATCACAAAGAATACATATAGGCTACTTATAGCCATTAAATAACATCAGTTATAAATACATGGTTACTTATGTTAACATGCAAGCAATCCCCCGTGTGAGACCCCATACATGACCCTAATTTAATTTGCATATTTTTAAATGAGAATTTTGTATGAGAAAGGGTCAATGGGGTAAATTATTATGTTAATTGCATGAAAATAAAATTTATGAATAAGGTTTAATATTAATTGAGGGTGCAATTGAAGTAAAAAGTATTATTTTGGGGTAAATTTGCAATTACAGCATCTTTAGAGGCAAATGTGGATAAATGAATAATTGAGAGGTCAATTTAAGAAAAAGAGTTAGTGGGGAGGTCACTTTATAACATGCAAAAAGGTGCATGGTTTTAATGTGACATGCAAAATCTTGAGGGATTAAAGAGGACATTTACCAAAGCACTATATATATGTGTGTGTGTTAGTGGAATGAAAGAGAAAGTGAGAATTAGAGAGGGAGGTCGGCATTTTGAAGAGAGAAATCCAGAAATTCATCATCTTCTTCTTTCTTTTATCTCTACTAGATCATCTCAAGAAAATTAGGTGATAATTTTGTTGGTTCATCAAGAGTTTAAGGCATTAAGCTAAGGTAATTATTATGTTAATGAATCCTTCATCATCTTCTTCTCTTTTATTTTCATTTTGATTGAAGAGAATATTAAATAAGTGTTGGAAATTTGATTGATGATGATGTTTGTGAAGGAGAAGAGGAAGGAAGAAAGAACAAAGGGAAAGAGATTGCAAGAAGTTAAAGACAGAGAGATTTTGTTGTTGTTTTTGGCTAAGGTATGGGAACTTAGGATTATTCATATTGCATGTGAAATTATCTACTGGAACATGTTGTGGTTGGCTTGAAATCTAGAGAAAAGTAAAGAGAACACAAGATAAGAAATGCATGTGAGTCTTAAAAATTCTGGGTTTGAGTTCACTGGACCTAGTTGTACTATTTTGGTAATATCTTGAGTTTGAGAATAGATAATTAGATGATTCCAATTGGGTCTTAAATTATACTTATATACAAAGATTTCATAAGAAGAAATCACACTCTGCCTCTAGATATTTTTTATGATTTATTGAATTTAGGAAAACTTCTAAATTCGGATTCTGGACCAGGTTGGGGAAAAATTGAGATATCTGTATGTAAAATGATCATAATTACATGAAATAAATTTCTGTGAAAACTAGACTCATAAAGACACATTTTATATGAAGGAAGTAATGCCTAATGTTATTTCTAAGTTTGTCAAATAATTAGCATGAAATTCGTTGAATCTGTTGGGACTGTTAGGGTACAGATGTTGGTATTTTGGGCATAAGTAATAGTAGAGAAGTCAAAATATTATTCTGTAAAATTATGAGTAAACTATATACCTAGGAGTACGTTTTTGATGAGAAATGTTGGTCTAAATCTCTCTTGATTTTATGCTATGAATTTTTATAAGTGAGAGCCCCCACTGTTTTGGTTCTATGAACAGCCTATAGTGTTTTTCAAATAAATCGAGTTATAGACCAGATATTAAGATTAATTTTGATTCTCTGGAAACTAGACACATAGGGGAATAAGATTGTAGAAGTCCATTTTGCCTAAAAATGACATCTTCAATTTCAAATTTGGCTCACAAGTCAAGTCCAGAATGCTGCCCTGTGCAGATTTTTGTGATATTTTATTCTATGACTTTTAATTAATTGAAATAAAAAGTTGTTTATGTGATTGTAAAATAAATTGGATAGAGCATGTAATATGACTATAAATGAAGGATTTATAGGCATATATATATATTCGTATGTGTACATAAATAAATATTAGTGATGAAAATATCTAACTTATACATATAATTAGATTTGTACATGATTGTTATATGCCAAATTGATTTACACATATGTAATCCTATGATATGAAAGTGCACATGAGTTGAATGATGATAAAGGCATATATATAGATAAACATGCTTATAAGAATAAGCCTACTATATGCGAATGTACCTACAGGTATGTATATTTATAATTATGTTTATGAGTGTACGAGCATGTATTTGCCCTATGAGATAGATGATGTTTTAGCATGACTATGAATATGTGAGATGCTGAATGAGAATATGATCAAGTTTATGATATGATTATGTATATGAGTGTATGAGCATGAATAAAGTATTGCCTGCAATAGAGTTCAGATGTGGATAGATAGGCACCTATAGGGAATTGCAGCTGCCACAGTCGACCTTTTTAGGTCCACAGTATAGTTGATCCTGCTGGATCTTTTATAACTCATTTGGGTTGTTGCTTGACCCTTTTGGGTCCTTGACTGGTCCACCGTATAGTTGGCCCTGATTGGGTCCATAGTTTTGATATCTTCGGATATCTACCGTTGATACTCTCGGGTATCCACCGATCCCGTTATCCACTCTTAGAACCTAAGCAGGCTAAGGAAAAGCATTAATATTTCACAGTTAATTACCGTATGAACTATGCTTCTGATATATGATTTATCTTGTTTAACTGCGGTTCTATAAGCATGAGTTGGTATCTATTTACATTATATACAGATCTCATCATGAATTGTATGTAATCAAGTATGCTATCTTTTACTTTTTCTTGACATGTAAATATTATTATTATTCAATTGTTTTATATGTCCTATATTTTTTACAACCATTGTGAGTGGTTGTCTTTCATGTTTAGAATTCCCCACTAAGCTGTATAGCTTAGCACGGGTTATTTTGATCTGTGTAGGTTTTTGGTAGTCAAGGCTTTTGCAAAGGAACTTTTTCTGCATCAGGACAGGCCAACACCAGTCTATAGAAGTGGATGTAGGAAACTTTTGATAAATCTTGTTTAGTTCCTTACATGTTTTAATATGTATAAGGGTTGTAATATATGTATATGTAAGTTATATGGAAATGAAGTTTGTAATAAGCTCATAGTGAGAATGCTGGTTTATGCATGCATCTAGAAGCTATAATACTCTATATAAATGTGCTGAAATGCCGAATGCTACACATGAAAGAAAAATGGCTAAAGTATGATGATATAGTATAATTATTAAGATGTTGGGATTGCATATGAAGTCAATATGCTTATTCAAATTTAAATGTACAGTAAAGATGTGAGAATCCTGATTAGTATATTAGTTATATGATTATTTGGATAAAATGACGTAGATTGTATTATTTATAGTAAAGATGTGGTTTAGGGTGTTTCAATTTGGTATCAGAGCATAGGTTTAGCCTTTTCTGGGCAATGTAAGTATAAGATCTTTTAATATGAGATAGTGTTGTGTTGGCCTAATGCAGAAGTTCCTGTTTTCTTATAGATTAAAGATGGAGAACTCCACTAGGGATACTATAGAAGAATCAGCTGAAAGTAATTTACTGGTTAGATCAAATCCTCCTAATCCAATGACTTCCTCTTCGCATCGAAATGAAACTCCTACCACAGTTCCTGGAGAGACCTTGTTAAAAATTTCTCAGGATATGGCCCAGATTCTACAAAGAATGACCATGCCCAAGGCTCCAATCTCTGAAATTAGAAAGCATGGGGCACAAGAATTCCTGGGCACCAATCTATAACAATCTGAAGAAGCTGAGTTCTGGTTAGAAAGACTGGAGAGGATATTTGATGAAATAAACTGTCCTGCAAATCATAAGGTATCTTGTGCTGTGTCCTTACTTCAAGGCATGGCATATGATTGGTGGAAGTTGATTTTGAGACAACCTCAGTTACCTGATCCACTTACTTGGGAATTCTTTGAGGGGGAGTTCAGAAAAAAATATGTTACTGAGGCTTACAAGGAGGAGAAATTGAAGTAGTTTCTGAGTCTGAGGCAAAAAGCTCTATCTGTGGCTGAATATGAAAAGGAATTTAGCCGATTATGCAAAATATGTTCCCAAAGAGATGTTGATAGGAATATTTAAATGCAGGCACTTTGAAGATGGGCTAAATGACCGAATCAAAGAAAAATTGTTCGGATTCACATCCTTAAATGTGGTAGATTTTAATCAACTGGTCACAAACTGCTATGAAAATTGAAAAGTATGAGATAGCTAAAAGAGAGAGGGAGCATAAAAGAAGTGGTTCCAGGGAAGGATCATCTACTGGAAAAAGATTTAGAGGAACTCAAGAAAGTCAGCCTGCAGGATCTATTTTCAGTTCTTCTAATAAAGGAAAGAAACAAGAATCTTCTGCCAAGTTTAAAAATGAGAAGGAAGCTTTAGGAAGACAGAGTGGGAGACAAGCACCTGAGTGTTCCCATTGTTCCAGGCATCATTGGGGTAGTTGCAGGAAACTGGCTGGAGAATGCTTTAGATGTGGCAGTGCTGATCATTTTATGGCCAATTGTCCTTTGAAGTCGGATCAGGGTTTTAAGCAACAGAATAGCAGGGGAGCTTCTAATGCACCCCCATCTGGAAGAGGTAGAGGCAAAGGAAGGTTTGGACCAGATCATCATGGATCTCAGTCCCAGAATATGTCAGAAACAGTTGATAGACCTCCTACTCAAATGGTTGCTAGACGAGCTTATGCAATGAAGGCTCAGGAGGAACAGAATGCTCCAGACGTCATAGCTGGTACTTTTTCTCTTTATAATTGTAACATACATGCACTTATTGATCCTGGCTCTACTCATTCTTATGTTTGTATTGGGGTTTCAGGTAGAGCTAGTTTTAAAACACAACAGTTAGATTTTGATGTATGTGTAACTAGTCCATTAGGACATAGTACAATTGTTAATAAGGTGTGTAAAGACTGTCCTATAGTAGTTCAAGGGAGAGAGTTTCCAGCAGATTTGATTGTATTGCCTTTTCATGAGTTTGATGTAATTTTGGGAATGGATTGGTTATCCAAGCATCATGCAGTGGTGAATTGTGAAATGAAAACAGTAACCCTCAGGAATGATGAAGGAAAGGAAGTGGTAGTAGAAGGCAATTGTTCTAAGCTATCAACTAATGTTATATAAGCAATGCAAGCTAGACGTTGCCTTAGAAAAGGATGTGAAGCATTTTTAGCTTTAGTCCTTGACTCAAAAAGGGATACAGTGGAGCTTGACAAAATACCGATTGTGAAAGAATTTCCAGAAGTATTTCTTGAGGAATTACCTGGTCTTCCCCCAGAAAGAGATGTTGAGTTATCTATTGATCTGTTACCTGGTACAGCCCCAATCTCTAGGGCACCATACAGAATGGCTCCATCTGAATTAAAAGAGTTGAAGGTTCAATTACAGGAATTATTAGACAAAGGTTTCATCAGACCCAGTGTGTCACCTTGGGGTGCTCCGGTTTTATTCGTTAAGAAGAAGGATGGGTCTATGAGAATGTGTATCGATTATAGACAGTTGAACAAAGTGACAGTGAAGAACAAATATCCTTTGCCATGAATAAAGGATTTATTTGATCAGTTAAGTGGTGCTGGTGTGTTTTCAAAGATAGATTTGCGATCAGGATATTATCAGCTCAGAGTTAAAGATGGGGATGTTCCTAAGACTGCATTTAGAACTCGTTATGGGCATTATGAATTTTTAGTCATGCCATTTGGGTTGACTAATGCTCCTGCTTCATTCATGGATCTCATGAATAGGGTATTTAGACCCTACTTGGATCGATTTGTTGTAGTATTTATTGATGACATATTAATTTACTCCAGAAATGAAGCTGAACATGTTGAACATCTGAGAATTGTATTACAAACTTTGAAAGAAAATGAGTTGTATGCCAAATTGAGTAAGTGCGACTTCTGGCTTAAGGAAGTTTCTTTCCTAGGTCATGTTGTATCTGCTCAAGGTGTTAGGGTTGATCCAAATAAAATTAAAGCTATTGTTAATTGGAGACCACCCAGGAATGTGCATGAAATTAGAAGTTTTCTTGGGTTGGCAGGTTATTATTGTCGTTTTGTGACGGGTTTTTCTGTCACTGCTTCACCCCTCACTAAGCTGTTAAGAAAGAATATTAAGTTTGAATGGTCTGATCATTGTCAAGCAAGCTTTGAAAGGTTGAAGAAAATGTTGACTGAAGCTCCAGTGTTGACTCAACCTGTAGCAGGGAAAGAGTATGCAATGTACAGTGATGCATCTAAGGTTGGTTTGGGTTGGGTATTGATGCAAGATGGTAAAGTTGTAGCTTATGCATCTAGACAGTTGAAATCACATGAACAGAATTACCCGACTCATGATTTAGAACTGGCAGCTATGGTATTTACTTTAAAGATTTGGCGACATTACTTGTATGGGGAAAAATGTAGGATTTATATTGATCATAAAAGCCTCAAGTACTTGCTTACTCAAAAAGAACTTAATTTGAGGCAGAGGAGATGGTTGGAACTATTCAAAGATTATGATTGTATAGTTGACTACCACCCAGGAAAAGCAAATGTGGTTGCTGATGCCTTGAGTCGTAAGTCAATGGCAGTATTGATGTTAAAACAGTGCAGATGGAAATTTGCTTCTGATGGTGCTTTACTAGCACAGCTTAAAGTTAAGCCTATGGTTAGGCAGACAATGATTGATGCTCAGAAGGATGATGTAAAGTTACAACCGATTGTTAAAGCAGTTTGTCAAGGTAATCAATCTAGTTTTTCAGTGAAAGAAGATGGTGGTGTATACTACCATAACAGGTTGTGTATTCCTGATGACAAAGAAGTGAAAAGAATATTGTTGCATGAAGCACATAATACTGCATTTACTATGCATCCAGGTGGGAACAAGATGTATCAAGAGTTGAAACAGTTTTACTGGTGGCCTGGCATGAAGAAGGATATTGTTGATTATGTTTCTAAATGTCTAACATGTCAGCAAGTGAAAGCAGAACATCAGTTTCCTTCAGGTCTTCTGAATCCCATTCCGATTCCACAGTGGAAGTGGGAAGAAATTACCATGGATTTTGTTACCGGTTTGCCTCTTTCTCAAAGGAAATATGATGCTATTTGGGTAATAGTGGATAAGTTAACAAAAGTAGCTCACTTTTTACCGGTTCGAACAGATTATTCCATGGATAGGCTTGCAGAATTGTATGTGAATGAGATTGTACGGTTACATGGTATACCTGTGTCTATAATTTTGGATCGAGATCCAAGGTTTACATCGAGATTTTGGCAGAGGTTACAGCAAGCTTTGGGAACACAGCTCAAGTACAGTACAGCTTTTCATCCTCAAACGGATGGGCAATCCGAAAGGGTTATTCAGATTCTCGAAGATATGATGAGGGGATGTGCTTTGGAGTTTTCTGAAAGTTGGGATAAATATGTAGCCTTAATGGAATTTGCTTATAATAACAGCTATCAGAAGAGTATTCAAATGGCACTATATGAGGCTTTATATGGCAGAAAATGTAGAACTCCAGTCTGCTGGACTGAGTTGACCGAATGTAAGTTAATTGGTCCTGACCTTGTTAGAGATACAGAAGAAAAGGTTCAAGTTATCAAGCAGAGGCTGAAAGAAGTGAGTGACGGGCAGAAATCATATGCTGACCTTAAAAGAAGGAATATCGAGTACCAGGTGGGTGACAAAGTATTTTTGAAGGTATCTCCTTGGAGAAAAGTGCTTAGATTTGGAAAAAAGGGAAAACTCAGTCCGAGATTCATTGGTCCGTATGAAATTCTTTAAAGAGTCGGACCAGTGGCTTACAGGTTGGCTCTTCCTATGGAATTGGCCAAGCTTCATGACGTGTTTCATGTATCTATGCTTCGAAGATATTGCTCGGATGAATCTCACAAGTTACAAGTTCAAGATATTCAATTATAGCCGGATTTCACTTATGACGAGGAACCGAAGGAAATCCTGGCTAAGGAGATCAGGCAATTGAGAAACAAGCAGATCCCTCTAGTTAAAGTACTCTGGCAACATCATGGTGTACAAGAAGTAACTTGGGAACTAGAGGCAACCATGAAGAAGCAATATCCTCAGTTGTTTAATTCAGGTATGAATTTCGAGGACGAAATTCCTTAAGGGGGAGAGAATTGTGAGACCCCATACATGACCCTAATTTAATTTGCATATTTTTAAATGAGAATTTTGTATGAGTAAGGGTCAATGGGGTAAATTATTATGTTAATTGCATGAAAATAAAATTTATGAATAAGGTTTAATATTAATTGAGGGTGCAATTGAAGTAAAAAGTATTATTTTGGGGTAAATTTGCAATTACAGCATCTTTAGGGGCAAATGTGGATAAATGAATAATTGAGAGGTCAATTTAAGAAAAAGAGTTAGTGGGGAGGTCACTTTATAACATGCAAAAAGGTGCATGGTTTTAATGTGACATGCAAAATCTTGAGGGATTAAAGAGGACATTTACCAAAGCACTATATATATGTGTGTGTGTTAGTGGAATGAAAGAGAAAGTGAGAATTAGAGAGGGAGGTCGGCATTTTGAAGAGAGAAATCCAGAAATTCATCATCTTCTTCTTTCTTTTATCTCTACTAGATCATCTCAAGAAAATTAGGTGATAATTTTGTTGGTTCATCAAGAGTTTAAGGCATTAAGCTAACGTAATTATTATGTTAATGAATCCTTCATCATCTTCTTCTCTTTTCTTTTCATTTTGATTGAAGAGAATATTAAATAAGTGTTGGAAATTTGATTGATGATGATGTTTGTGAAGGAGAAGAGGAAGGAAGAAAGAACAAAGGGAAAGAGATTGCAAGAAGTTAAAGACATAGAGATTTTGTTGTTGTTTTTGGCTAAGGTATGGGAACTTAGGATTATTCATATTGCATGTGAAATTATATACTGGAACATGTTGTGGTTGGCTTGACATCTAGAGAAAAGTAAAGAGAACACAAGATAAGAAATGCATGTGAGTCTTAAAAATTCTGGGTTTGAGTTCACTGGACCTAGTTGTACTATTTTGGTAATATCTTGAGTTTGAGAATAGATAATTAGATGATTCCAATTGGTTCTTAAACTATACTTATATACAAAGATTTCATAAGAAGAAATCACACTCAAATTCTGCCTCTAGATATTTTTTATGATTTATTGAATTTAGGAAAACTTCTAAATTCGGATTCTGGACCAGGTTGGGGAAAAATTGAGATATCTGTATGTAAAATGATCATAATTACATGAAATTAATTTCTATGAAAACTAGACTCATAAAGACACATTTTATATGAAGGAAGTAATGCCTAATTTTATTTCTAAGTTTGTCAAATAATTAGCATGAAATTCGTTGAATCTGTTGGGACTGTTAGGGTACAGATGTTGGTTTTTGGGCATAAGTAATAGTAGAGAAGTCAAAATATTATTCTGTAAAATTCTGAGTAAACTATATACCTAGGAGTACGTTTTTGATGAGAAATGTTGGTCTAAATCTCTCTTGATTTTATGCTATGAATTTTTATAAGTGACAGCCCCCACTGTTTTGGTTCTATGAACAGCCTATAGTGTTTTTCAAATAAATCGAGTTATAGACCAGATATTAAGATTAATTTTGATGCTCTGGAAACAAGACACATAGGGGAATAAGATTGTAGAAGTCCATTTTGCCTAAAAATGACATCTTCAATTTCAAATTTGGCTCACAAGTCAAGTCCAGAATGCTGCCCTGTGCAGATTTTTGTGATATTTTATTCTATGACTTTTAATTAATTGAAATAAAAAGTTGTTTATGTGATTGTAAAATAAATTGGATAGAGCATGTAATATGACTATAAATGAAGGATTTATAGGCATATATATATATTCGTATGTGTACATAAATAAATATTAGTGATGAAAATATCTAACTTATACATATAATTAGATTTGTACATGATTGTTATATGCCAAATTGATGTACACATATGTAATCCTATGATATGAAAGTGCACATGAGTTGAATGATGATAAAGGCATATATATAGATAAACATGCTTATAAGAATAAGCCTACTATATGCGAATGTACCTACAGGTATGTATATTTATAATTATGTTTATGAGTGTACGAGCATGTATTTGCCCTATGAGATAGATGATGTTTTAGCATGACTATGAATATGTGAGATGCTGAATGAGAATATGATCAAGTTTATGATATGATTATGTATATGAGTGTATGAGCATGAATAAAGTATTGCCTGCAATAGAGTTCAGATGTGGATAGATAGGCGCCTATAGGGAATTGCAGCTGCCACAGTCGACCTTTTTAGGTCCACAGTATAGTTGATCCTGCTGGATCTTGTATAACTCATTTGGGTTGTTGCTTGACCCTTTTGGGTCCTTGACCGGTCCACCGTATAGTTGGCCCTGATTGGGTCCATAGTTTTGATATCTTCGGATATCTACCGTTGATACTCTCGGGTATCCACCGATCCCGTTATCCACTCTTAGAACCTAAGCAGGCTAAGGAAAAGCATTAATATTTCACAGTTAATTACCGTATGAACTATGCTTCTGATATATGATTTATCTTGTTTAACTGCGGTTCCATAAGCATTAGTTGGTATCTATTTACATTATATACAGATCTCATCATGAATTGTATGTAATCAAGTATGCTATCTTTTACTTTTTCTTGACATGTAAATATTATTATTATTCAATTGTTTTATATGTCCTATATTTTTGACAACCATTGTGAGTGGTTGTCTTTCATGTTTAGAATTCCCCACTAAGCTGTATAGCTTAGCACGGGTTATTTTGATCCGTGTAGGTTTTTGGTAGTCAAGGCTTTTGCAAAGGAACTTTTTCTGCATCAGGACAAGCCAACACCAGTCTATAGAAGTGGATGTAGGAAACTTTTGATAAATCTTGTTTAGTTCCTTACATGTTTTAATATGTATAAGGGTTGTAATATATGTATATGTAAGTTATATGGAAATGAAGTTTGTAATAAGCTCATAGTGAGAATGTTGGTTTATGCATGCATCTAGAAGCTATAATACTCTATATAAATGTGCTGAAATGCCGAATGCTACACATGAAAGAAAAATGGCTAAAGTATGATGATATAGTATAATTATTAAGATGTTGGGATTGCATATGAAGTCAATATGCTTATTCAAATTTAAATGTACAGTAAAGATGTGAGAATCCTGATTAGTATATTAGTTATATGATTATTTGGATAAAATGACGTCGATTGTATTATTTATAGTAAAGATGTGGTTTAGGGTGTTTCACCCCGTATCATTTCTCCTGTTAAGAAAAAGAAATTAGTTATAAAGAAACTCATTAACCAAACAACTAATGAAAACCTTTACTATCCATAATTACTAATACTTATATCTTGTATTCGCAGGTGTAAGAAACACGATGAACTTACATCATAGATTCATAATTTTTCATATATAAAGAATCACGTAGGTCTTTTCACAATATTAAAAAAACATGTGTCTATAAGAACATATGTTCATCAAAACACTTATGGTTAAAACACATTGACATGTAATTTCATATGTCTAGGCTATTATCTAGTAAGCACATGTAGTACTAAATATCATGTATATATATATATATATATATATATATATATATATATATATATATATATAAGCTTATTATTTATCATGCTTTACCATATGTAAAGATAGGGATGCCATTAAAAAGTAATATGAAAATCAACTTTAAGAATCGTTATGCTTCTTTATCTTTTAGTGATTCACAATACTTTCATTAACCTATAATAAGCCTACACTTTTCTAAAGAAGTGGATAATGGGTTAAAATATTATGGTAGCACCTGAAGGTACAATAACATACCCAAAGGTATTAATTATAAGTACCAAATCGAGGTCAAACAAATAACTTTAGAACCAAAGTGGGTCAAACAAATAAATTAGACCGATCAAATGGACCCAAACAATATCGGCTATAACCTAAACGGGGTTGTTTATGATCCAAAAAGGACCATATCTTTTTAGCAACCTAAACGGGATCAACTGCAACTAAAATGGGGTGAAACAAATAATTTTAGACCCAAATAGGGATGAACCGTACTATTGCAGTGCAAAGTACCCTTATAGGCATGCCTATCTATCCACATCCTAGACACAATGCAGGCATATAAAACTCTTTACTTTACCAGTCTATACCTTATTCTTTCTAGCCATGTAAATACATAAATATGTATAACCATAAGAATGACATGATCTTATTGATCAAGTATAACATTTTATGAGCATATAATTTTATGCATATTGTAATGATTGTTTCCTATATTGTTAATCAAAGACGTATAATTCATCGAATCTAGGTGAAAGTGAAACTCATCATCATGTTATCTCTATTTGCATAATATGTGTATGCATGTCTATATTTTAATTTCCTATTAAGAATATACTATGTTTTAAAACAAATATTAGTTATACTTATACTTTCATGTCTGTACACTTTACTATTATGTGTGTACAAATATAATCAATCTCATTTATCAATACTAATGAAAGGTATATGAGCATATATCATATTAATTGTATATTTAAGCATGATAACACATACATAGGAGCATGAAGACATATTCATGTAATCTTAACAAGTAATAATCATGATATTAATCATATATTTTCTATATTATGTTTCATCAACTCTCTCTATATACAACTTTATATTATAGCATTATCATAATTTCATATATTTATACCCCATTGTATATTGTTTTTATATTGTGAAAAGTTCTAATGATGACTAAAAAGGGTTAGATATACTTTGACAACAGTTCAAGGCCCATAAAATCAAATGTAAATTACACGGTGGAGGGTCATAGTTATTACCAAAAGTACTGACCATGAGATACATTCTGCACAGAGACATAATTTCGAGTTCATATTGAAAGCTATTTTTGACCTATCAAAAGACATTTTTTTGCCAAATCGGTCCCTACAAACTTGATAGACTATGTTTTTAGTTTATGGAGCATTAAAAATTGCCTCAATATCAATTTTAAATTTCAAAATATTAACAAAACAATGAAAACTATTCCTAAAGACAAGGTTGCATACAGATCCAGTTTTAACCAAAACTTTAACATTTTTTGAATTAGAATCAAACCATGTGTTCTCCATAGAAAATGTAAAAATGAAAGTCTTATTTATCCAAAATTTTATCCCATAGCATTTTAACTCTATACTATGAGTTATACCCAAATTATTATAACCTATTCATTGACACTAGGCAGCAGTTCATAATACCAAAACTTGTTTTAGACACCACTTCAAAAATTCGTAAAAAAATGGGTAAAAAATTAAAACAACATTCCTTTATGAAAATTGTACTCCTATATGTCTAGTTTGTCCAAAAGTTTACCTCATAGGAATTATACTTTTCTACCATACATTATACTTTAACCTGCCCACTATAACTAGATAGCAGTTCATTATAAATTTCAAGTTAAAATTTAGACTACTTAAAGGCAAAATCAACCTTAGGTTTCTTCTAAAATGTTGCAGGTGCATGTCTTAGGTGAAATTACCAACTATAATTAACCTAATTAGAGTTTCATAATTCAAGATATGCTAAAATTATAGAAAATGGTTCAAAATTTCTTACATGCATTTTATTTCGTATGACCTAACTTAAGAATTATACTTCTCTTTTTTTATACTCATGTATTTATGAAATAATTCATATCTTTTCTATATTTTTTTTAGCTTTGAGTTACCTTAAAATCTATTACAAACACACATGCATGACATCCACACCAAATTCCCATACCTTGCCGAACCACACACATAATAATCTTTAATCTTTTGATATGTCCTTGACCTTGTTCTTCCAACTCCACCTTTCTTCATCTATAATAACATTTCATACATACTTTAATTTTCCAGCGTTTCCTCTCTATTTGAAATGTAACACAACAATAAGAAATAAGAAGAAGAAAATATTAGATAGAGTTTTGAACCCATTACCTTCATAAAATCACTTTAAAGTCCCTTTCATCAACCACATGCTATAGAATTTTTCCTTTAGAGTTTAAGGGAGAATGTTTATCTTTTGAAAGAGAAAAAAGAAGGGAAAAATTTGAGTTCCCTTTTATCTTTTCCATCCAATCCTCAAAACCAACCAATTATTTGTTTTCTATCTCCTCAATGCAAGGCTCTTAAGATTAAAAGTGGAAGGAAAAGTTTCATTTGCTCCCTTAACTTATTGCATGTCAACTATTCTCCCTTAACTTTATTTTCTCTTATAAAATCAACCCTACTTATATATTCTTTCCTTAATTAGCCCTTTACTTATCTTTTCTATTTTTAAAATTGACCCCACAGATGCTTCATTTACATAATGATCCATAACTTGTTTCATTTTTTTCATTTTTAACTTATTCTAACTTTATTTATTTTAATAACACCTTAAATTTTTTCTTTTATATTAATTAACGCACAAAATCACACTTATATCTCAATTAACCACTTAACTATATTTTTGTTCCAATTACACACATGAAAAAAATAACTATTTTACCATTTATCCCTAATAAAATTTTTTATTCTCGATGTCTTAACTTATAATTCTTTATTTAATTAAACTTAATTAGATCTTAATATCATATTAATTCCCCTGAATCCTCATATGGCCAATGTTGGGTCCTTAATATCTAATAATCAAAATCGATAAGAAAGAGACATCTTTGTGTAGGCTTTGCATATATATATATATATATGTTTCCATCTTATATTGCTTTACTAATAATTGTTAATGTTGCCAAATTTGATTATTGCTTTGATGAATTTATTAACAAGTGCAATTTATAGTGATAATTATTACAAAGAAGACTTTCCTCCAAGATTTGTATTTGGGTCAGGCACCTCTGCTTATCGGTTTTTTTCTTCTCTATAATTTCTCAAGTATAATTTAATTAATAGATGAATGTGTTTTTACTCATGTTATTTTTGGAATTTCAAAGGGTCATTTGAGTATAGAAGATCTCCTATCATTTGGGACACATTTGTTCATGATAGTCAGTTTTGAGCTAAAATACATAGGTCTTATAAATATTTATATGTCCTTGTGTGAACTAAAATTATATTTTTGGCCATGACAATCTTGTTTCGCTAGTTCAACCAAGTGACTGCATTGCTTTTTAGTTGACCAATGGACTTTCAAATGGGTATAATAAGAACATAAAGGCAAGTGCATTGGTTGCTGCGTGGAATGGTGAAGACTGTAAAGTTATTTCTTTTATTTTTTTAGGTAGCATATTATATAAAAGTTTTGTCTATGGTTATTTTAATTAGCATTATTTAGTTTAAATTTTGTATTATACAATTTATTGTACTTCTATGATATTTTTTAAATTAATAATTTTGAAAATTTTTTATTCATATTAATTAAATTCTAGGTGGTGTTATAATAATAATAATAATAATAATAATAATAATAATAATAATAATAATAATAATAATAGAAAACTAGAATAAATTTTATTGTGAAATAATTTAGCGATGCCCGATACTATTGCTAATAATTTTTTAAATCTCCGACCGACAAATTGTAAGGGTTAATTAGTGACAGAGTTTTTGGTTTATAGTGATGGTTTTGTTGTCTGGTCACTAATATGCTTGTGATGGTCAGAATTGCAACTTTAAGTTGTTTCATCGCTAAAATTAATTAGCATTGAAATTTTCACTATTAGCGACTAACTTTTTTTGCTATCATTAATTTCATTTTTTAGTGAGAATTTCGTCACTAGAAATACTAACTATAGTGACAAATTTTAAATTTGTCATAAAAATATCAATCTTTTGTGACGATAAATAATTTTATATGACGAATATAATTTTAAAAATTTTGACACTATTAGAGTAAAATCAGGTTCTGGCCTCCCCCTATTAATTTTATTTACATGAGTCTAGTTTATTCTCTAATTAGAATCATCCCATTTGGAGCTCTGTAACTAAACTTATGCTTGAAACAAACTTGACATATCCTATGGATCCTGTAATGGCTTTTCCACTTCAAATTTCTTTCTCTATTATTCAACTTATATCCATGGATTAACTCTCTAACATACATCCACATCAGTTACTAAGTTAACACGATATTTTTATTCAACTTTTGCACCACCTACACATGTATATTAAAATTAAACTTTCAGATACCTTTGTAGAAGCTTATTTTTATCTTTTCTTGTTCTACATCCCTTTTAGGCCTTCCCTTTAACAAGAACACTAACATATCCAATTTTAAAATCTCTTAATAATTTATCAAAATATAAGGTTTAAATGAAGAAGATATGAGAATGAAGTTAATCCCCACTCTAAAAGCAGAAATTAACCTACCTTAATTAGTTGGCTTACACTAAAACTTGTTAACTCTTCATTCATTCTCTATGAGATCATTTAGTATGTGAGGGATAAAGAGAAGCCTAAAAGATAAATTTGAGTTCTGTTTAGCCAAAGTGGCTAGCCTCTTCCTCCCCTTCTTATCTCACAATTGTCTTTTAAAACTTATAGAAGTACCAATGTCCATTTTCAATTGGTCACAATTTTTGATCTTTATGTAATTACAAATTGGCCTCAAATCTCTCTTTAATCTCTTAATTGCATGCAATCTTAAATCACATAACATATAAATCCACGATTTTTAATATTTCACATTCATAACATACAAATGATAAATTACAAAATTATCCATTGAAAATTTTATTAATACCAATTATATCCAAACCGGTCACCAACCTACGTAACAATTATTATTTCCTTTATAGGCTTTCATAAACATGCCATATTCTTACTAGGGTATTAGTTGGTGTATTACATTTTTCTTCCCTTTAAAAGAATTTTTTCCTCAAAATTCCACAGGCATCCTGCACTATACTAATGCTCACTTCTCTACTTTTACACTTTTCACTTAATTCTATATAACATATAAATTACGACTACTTATCTATTAATTCTATACATTTTCATTTTACTTAACCATCCTATTTTTTTCCAGAATTTCATTATTCCTTTCTATATATGCTCTCATACTTCAAAGCCACTTACATTCTATATAAATTTTAACTTCATTTTTCCAATATACTCTTATAATGACACTATATTGCCTAAAATCGCATAAGCCTTTGCTTTGATACCACTTAGTTGAAACACCTTAATAGCTTTAAGGAGTATTCCTAAGCCTCACGACTATCATAACAAACTTAACCAACACTTGAATAAAAATCACTTTAAATATCTCAAGCTAGAAACTACATAACATTATTGTTAAATCCTTATAACAACTAAGATTTTGTTTCTTGAAATAATTAGTTTAATAGACATATTAGGTGATTACATAATATACAAGAAAATTCCATGGTCTAATCTACATCGTTAGAAACTCTTCGTAGATGCCAACATAGGCCTGCCAGCCATCTTTATTGTAACCCACTCAATAAATAATTCAAATGCTAAGTCATACTAAACAACAATTTATCAATTACAACTAAATATTCACATTATCCTAACCACTATGCACTATAATTATTTAAGGCTACTAATACAAGTATACCAGCCAGCTATGAAAATTACCCTCCATTGAACTATAAATACCCTTATTGTTACACACATTTCAACGATTCATTTAACATAACTTAACTAGGCATATAATCTATTTAATGCAAGGCAAAATCGCTTAATAGCTCTATATTGGTTTACTTCCCTAGAGTTGCCACTAATTGTCGAATACTTTATAATACATCTCGCATTTGGTTCGAACTCGAAATTCCTATTCGAAGCTTCCTATATATCTCGAAAGCAGGAATCAAAATTAGTAGTGCTAAATATATAACTTATAATTCATATTTAACTAACAGATGACATATTAGCTAGCACTACAGAAAATTTTGATTTCACCGATAGATGCATAATTTGCCGCTAAAAATAAGATATTACCTATGGAACAACAAAAGCATTCGTAAAAATAAAGTTGCAAAATGGCAACATTTTTAGCGACAAAAATGGAAAACAGTGGATAAAATTGATGAAAAATAGCGGCACCATTTTGTAGGAATGGATTTAGTGATGGAAACTTCCTTCAGTAAAGATATCGAATATTTTATCTATATACCGATGGAATTTCTGTCGGTAATATAAAAAGCTATTTTATTTTAAATGTGTTAGTGATAGATTAGCGACATTACTTTTGCTCAGTCGGTAAACAATGGGAGCTTATTTTGGCTCAGCCTTTTAAAATGTTATTTTCCATTGAAAATCCGTCGCTATTAGTTTTATTAATACAAATTAAATGTTTAAAATTTAATTTTTTTTAATAAAATATCATTTTTATCCAAATCAAGCCTAAACTAGATATTTTTTCAATTTAATTATATATAATTTTTTATGTAAATAATAAATATATTTTAATCATAAGCATACATTTTAATTATACATGCAAATATTTTTATTTTATAAATATTTAAATAAAATTTTATTATATTTTGATATAATATACAAATCTAATTCATACGAATTATATTTTTTATTATTTAAATTTCACTCTATTGGTATATAAAGCAATTCATGTATAATTATATTTATTATCATAGATAACCATATTTTATTTGACACTTTATGGCAGTTTATTAAACCATTTCATTGTTAATTTCAGGTCCCTGGAACAAAAAATTTTAGATGGGACAAACTGGCGCTACTCCTAAAAAATAAAAGAAAAAACTCACTTTTTCGCAAAAGCCATTCGCTCGTTTCCTTCATTTTTTTTTTTCTAACCGAGCTTCCTTCGCCTAACAATGGGTTTCACATGATTTAGACTCCATACCTGCACTGCTTTCCATCGATAGCCTCTTCTTCCTCGCTTCACTCTCGATAGCTCGGATACAACTTGCTCCACCGTTGACAGGTCTAAGACGATGTGCTCCACCATCGACACCTGCTGTGAAGACGTTTCTCACTAGAGAAAAAAGGTTAGAAAGGGGGACCGATTTCTCTCATCTCTGTTGTAGCTGGAGCTTCATTTTGATGGGTAAGAATTGCTTTGTCTTATTTTTTCGTGCTATTTTCATCTGTGTTTGGTTGCTAAGAAAAGGGGTCCTACATTCTTCATTTCTTTGTTTACTAAATCAATTTGGGTTATGAGAAAGGTAAAGGGAAATTATTTCGGTCTTAAGGACCATTTAAATCAAAAACCCCTCTACTAATTTTGTTTTCCTGATGTTTGTTTGCTACTAAATCTCTTTTTTTTTTCTGATGTGGATATTGCCACTGTGAAAGTTGCTTGAGCTATAACTCTTTCAACCCTAACTTTTAAATTTTGATGATAACAAACTCATAGTTCTTTGCTTTGGACAGATAGCTGAATCGGAGAGAGAGAGTAAAGATGCAGGTATTCTTTAAAATCCTGACTTGGAAGACCATAATTATTGAGGTTGGGAGCAGTGATACTATCGACAATGTCAAGGCCAAGATCCAGGATAAGGAAGGCACTTTTTATTCTTTATTTAACTTGTTCAATTTCTCACTTTTATTTCATTGAATCAAGGTGGAGCTCACTTATACCAAACTTTTTGCAGGCTTGTTGAAGCTCATCAATGGTTATGTAACCACTACCATCTTTGTCAAAGATAGAGAAAGCTGACACCAAATTCTCCTCTCTTTCTAACTTGATCAAGTGTACGGTAGCAGCAAGGAATTCACCATAGTCTATTGTTCCACTATTGTCGATATCAACCTGCAAACATCAGAAACAGACCTTTCCTATTAAATGAGGTAAACAAAAGAGAACCTAAAGCTGATTACTATTGACTGGAATTAGTTGTTCTTATTGCATCTATTAGATCCTTTATCCCAGACTCCATAAGTTCAGACCCTACATGCCTTAAGCCTTCTTTTAATTCATCAAAAGTTATTATCCCACTGTTGTCAGTATCTATCATTTTGAACAACTCGTTTAAACTGCCAATCTCTTCTTCAGAAAATAACTCTGCTTTGATCTAAAATTTAATGCAAATTTTAATATTTGCATTTTTGTAATAAATGCACATATAAACAGACAAACAAACGCAGAGACACTTCCTCATTATAAGAGAAATTGGACAGAAACCAATGCATTAGCTGTATGAAGGGGAAAAGAATATCTATTATAAAACCACTACAAATTAAATTAACTATGTTAAACAACCAAAATCATAGGGAAAACATTGTGTTTAAGCATCTAAATACATTACCGGCAATGTTTATTAAAACCACCATGGTTCCAAACAGAAATGCAGAAATGCAAGTGCGGGATAGCAGGAGGATTTCCACATAGCAGTTTTGCTAACTGGAGATAGTTATCAATATATATTAATGTTAAAAGGAGGAGATAACTTTGGTAGTGGTTGAATTTAGAGATGACATCTGGAAAGTAAGGCACCAGGAATTTTAGAGTCTTTATCATTTTCTCATCTGCACGTGGTTTCCATGTAAGCTAACACCTTATTCGTTTGATAGTTTTGCAACTTTATGGGCTAGGGACCTTATTAGAAGAATGGTCAAATCTAGTTGCTTAGAGCTAATAAAGATTCTCATTAGCTAGGATAGAAATCATGATTCTTAACAAAATCACATAATGAAAATTTGATTGGCTGACTCTAAGTTTCTACTGATGGCGTCTCAAAGTTCTATTTAGGACATAATGACGCCTAAAAAAAAAAAAATGCATACCTCATAGTTAGAAGACACAAAAAAATTCTGAATTTTTTCTTGTTCTCCATTATCCTTCTACTCTGACTAGGTATAATGTGCCCAATAATTGAGCTGGATTTCTACATTTTTCTTTTTTTCAATTTTGTGTTTTCAGACTGGGTTTTAATTGTAATTTGCAGAATTGTGAAAATGGAAGGATGGAGCAGTGGATAAATAAGGCGAAGCAATTATTGGATCAATGAATTGAATTTGTGAATCAGATACTGCCTTCCCGGCCCTATACCACTGCTACTGTCTTACTTCTCACTACTTTTTTCCTCATAATCAATAATTTACTCACTTCCCTTTTAGTTTTATGATTTTATTTGTCTCTTATTAATTCAATTATTGTTTTTATTTTTTATTTTTGGTTTAATTCTTTGATGGCTGTTTCACAATTAGAACTTTTAATATTCCTGGAGAGTGAAATTTGAAATTTTCAACTTATATAGGTCCATCTTACCTTTGAAGATGGAAGCATATATGATGGTATGTGGCTTTATGGTAAGACATCGGGTCTTGGTGCATTCTACTTCAGCAATGGAGATGTGTTCCAAGGGTCATGGAGGGATGATGTTATGCATGGGAAGGTTTGTTCTCCTTTTCCTATTCTTTTAAATTTGAGCTGTAATCTACAAAGTAAGAGTGGCCGTCGTATCTCCCATATACTATGTTATGTTCACATCACTGAAAATTGTGGTTAGTGTAATCATGTTCAAGGTAAATAGTTTTGCCATCTCATAAAAACAAATAAATATTATTACTTGTTCATTAATTTGAATTCGAATTGTGTTAAATCTGTCTAATGTTGGAATCCATTAATAATTTGAGCGTTCAGAAGTGCTTGAACTATTTGCAAAGGGATTTGCCAAGTAGTGTTATTCCCTGGTTAACTAATTAATTAATGAAGAAAACTGTTTATTTGTTCTTATCTGCTACTTGATTCTCCTGAAAAGAACAAAAATTTTATAATTTCTCAATCTCAAAGATCTAATATTGCCATATCCATGTTCAAAGTCCAACAAATATGTATATGTTTAATGTCTTATTAATAGTTTCTATAAAAATCTGATTTAACCACCATGAACTAACTTGTATGCCTAGTAAATTTATCCTCAATAACTGAAGTCGCTTGATAAGCCAGAAAATGATTGTTTAAACACCTTAGATTTGGTTGGAGAATGATCCATTTATCTGTTACTGTTAACCTTAGCCATTGAAGTTGAAGTGTTAAAGTTGATGAAAATGGCAATTGGTTGGACATTTTTGTATAAATTACTAAAGTGTTGGTGGCTATTTTGACATTTCAACGACCCAACTTAGCTCCACAAATATCCAAACAACTTTGTCTTTAGAAATAAATAAATAAATAAATAAAGCCTTTTAGTCAAAAGCACCTTGGGATGCTCCACTACTCCTATCTTCAATCTTTTTTTTGTCATCTTCATTTTCTATTCACAGCATAGCATAAGACTCCCTCTTCCAATTCCATCACTATTATTTTACTAATTAATCTCAATTCCATAAAACAAATAAAAATATATTATTATTCATCAATGTCAATGATAACTAATTAAGTGTTGTAAACAAGCATTATCAATTATCCAACTGTATGATTTGGATAATCTGGTCTACTATTTGTCTTCTCTCCTAATTCAGTAGGATTTTTTTGATGAACTGATGTTTTGTTTATGTTTAGAGGGGCTATTTTTGTTTTATCATGAATATTGGTTTTGTTGTTTTCCTTTGTGGTTGCTGTTTTGTGTTCATCTTGGCTTGATGTTTGCTGCAGTTTTATTTGGATGGAACTCTGCTGTATTTGGTTTTCTTTGGCTCTATTGTTAGCCATCTATTAATAATACTCATTCGGCTTATCAAAAAAAATACTACTGCATGTGATACAGATTGCACCACCTAATTCGATGTTCAAACCAGAAAAACCTTTGAAGTTCTACCTAGAAACATAAACGCCCACACCATGCCTGCCAGACCCTTATCTCCAACATTTGACCACCATCCTAGACCTTCCTTTATCACTAAAACTAGAATGCTATTCTTGACTCTCACAATCTCTGCCTCCTGTTGTCATCCTCTTTGCAATTCTTTACTTTCTTGTAAATCGCTTAAGAACTATCCCCTTTGATTCCAATACTCCTCTTAAGCTTCAAAGATTTTCATACAAAGAGCTAAAGCTTGCTACTAATGATTTTGATGATGGAAACATTATAGGCCAAGGCGGGTTTGGTACTGTATTTAAAGGCTTTGATAGGGATGACAAGTTGATAGGATTATTTATGCTGCAAATTCAACTTGAAACAGTTCAGATTTACTTAGTCTTATCTCATTCTTTTTTCTGTTCTTCAATAATCCATGAGTTTGAAAGAGTTTCGTTTAAGGTGGTTGTCATTTGAATGAAGTTAGTGCACTCTATGGATTGTTGTCCTAGTGCTTGACATATTAATGGTTATATATGCATTAACTTCAATTTGTAATCCAAAAAATATTAAAAAATAAAAAATGTAATATAAAAATCATATTGTTATTTACTTGTCATCCATGATTTAGGTGGTGTGGCAATTCTTACCCTTTGTAACAGTAGGATATGAACTTAATTAACTACAACAATTTCTTAAATATAAAAAATATGTTAGGTTGTAATTGCATACTGGCTGGTACAACCCATTGTCTTGGTTAATTTCATCCAGTGTGCTTGACTTGCACTTTATGAAAATAATATCCTTGAACTTCAATTTGTAATGAAATGAAAATCTCAAGTTGATTTTTGTAACACAATAATCCTTCTGATGTCTTGCCATGCATGCATCATTTTGATAACAACGTTGACTCCATTGAGATTTTTTTAATTGTTAAATTTATATCCTCATATTTTTTCCCTTTCTCTCCCACATTCAGTCCACTCTCTGAATCTTATATTAGTTTGAGGGGGGAAAAGCTCTTGAAAGGCACAGAATGGCCTGAATGTGGAACTCCAACTTAACTCCCACATCTGTTGTTCAGGATTGATGTTGCTTGATATTAGTTGAAATCTATGCTTATTTCTTTGTTATTTTGCTTTCCTTCAGGAATTCAATGCTGGTCTTTTTTATTATTCAATAGCAACTGATGACAATGAAATAAAAGAGAAGTTGCAAGGTGACACGAATCTTCTAGAGTCCAAAAAGTCGAAGAAGCATTTTAAGCAAAATTGGACTCTGATGTTCAGCAGTTGATTGCTGTCCTGGTTTCAAATCTTAAGACTGAAAGTCGATGAATGTGGTGGTTGCATGCTTTGGACAGGTTCGGTAATTTGAAGTTTTCATTATCTTTCAGGATGTTGAGTTATATGTTTCTTATATAGATAGATCTTTTATTTTTGGTATTGTGATTTACAAAATATTTATACAAATAAAATTTTAGATAATTTTTTGTGTAATAATGCAAAATATTATGCACAATATATATCTGTATTGATATTAATTGCATAAGAGTTAGAATGTATATATTGATTTTGAATTGTAATATATATCTTCAATTTAAATTTTAAACTTTTTGTATTGAATTTATTATGTTTAATTTGAAATTTACAATCAGGAAATATATAATTTTTACAAAAAACTGTAAAATAATTAAAAAAATTTATGTTACCGATAAATTAATGACGGAAAAATCCGTCGCTGATATTTTAATAAATTTAAAATTATATTTTTGCCGACAAAATTATTGACGACAAAATCCATCGTTTATAATAAAATAAGTTAAAATTTTATTCATTAAATTTATCGATGGTTTACCTACGTAATATTCCGTCGGTAGATGGTCAACGCGATGAACCATTCGATGGATTTTTAATAAAACTACCGATAGAATATTTTTTATAATTTTATCGGTATAATTCGCTGGTAATGTTTACTTATGGAATTTTCCGTTGGTAAATTGTTACCCACAAGCGTGTTATCGATGGATGCATTTCGTCAGTAAAACATTAAAAAACTGCCAGTAAGGGCACTTTTCGTCGGTAAAAGATCAATTATATTGGTAAAATCATTTTTTTTTTGTAGTGTATACACATCGCATTTTATCCAACACACACATGGATATGGCATTACCATCATTACACACTAAATTCCACCTATGCATTAACTGCGTTACATATGCGCTAATATACCCAATAATCAATTTGAACAATAATATTCATTAAGAAATCAAAAATATCTTAAATCATGCTCATCTCTAACACTATTTTAATTACATAGTAATCATTTTTATGGCTTGAACTCGGTATAGGCATGGACAATTAAGAACACTAGATGTTGTATAGGTAAACACTAGATGCCATTATAGTATCTGCAATAGATGCCCAAAGTTATCAATTCACTAAACACCATTGAAGTATCAATACAAGATACCCGAAAGTATCATATCACTATCCCATATAAGTCTACGACTATGTCCAATTCAAGCATACACTAAGACTTCACTCATTACTTACTTTATCTTTCAGATGACTCACATATTCACTATTCAATTAGTTTTATACTCAACTGGGTTAAATACACTTCACTATAACTATATATCAATAGTACATTCATGATCATTGAATAACTTTACATTTAATACACTCGTGCAACAATAATCGTCAATCTATCATATAACATATATAATATGTAACAATATCAATATGTCACTATTCATGTAATACTTATGTTTAATTACACCAAAACATTCAAAATATAGTTCAATGATAAATCTACTAAGGATACAATTTACAAAAATGTAACAAAAACCATGTATGCATATCATAATTCACTTTTTATGACATCATTTAAACTCATTCTAAATTGTTTAATTTCTTATTTGAAGCTTAGTACATCTTATATTAACCCTAAATACTTATTATTAAAGTTTAGTGGATATTTGAGGATGTTTGGCTGAAGTTTGGGAATGCTAGGATGCATAACACTTACTAATGTACCTATGATTATATTTCCCCAATAATTCATAATTGAATTCATGATGGTATTTACAAGATACACTCATAATATGTCTCACTCCACCCTTAAAGATATGTTCACAAGGTTCTATTTACGTCCTAAAAGGTTTGGATGAAGTTGGATAGCTTTCAAGTGAGTTTCGGCAACCTTTGGGGACAAAATGTAGGGTATCTAGCTAGATTGGAGCTTAACCCATTTGGTTTGGATGCATTCTAGACTGGACAAAAGCAATCAACCCAACTGAATTGGTCCTAATCCAATCGGGTTGATGTTAAAACCTAGAGATTCCAACATACATCTTTTTTTGTTCAATTTTTACAGGGTTTTAGTCATAAAAAACGTGGTTTTTAGGCAAAGTGGTCTTTTAGACATTTGTTAGCATGTAACTCTAGTTTCCATATCATTAAACTTCATGCCATTTGGACTTTGTAATCAAGAGGTATCTCAAAAATACTAGAGACTACTCTGAATGACAAGGCAACAGTTATCACTCCACTTTGAATTAAATTTAACACTCTTAAAGGCAAAATCAGGATCGAGAATCTCATATGAATTTTATTTTTGTGAGACCAGTTTATTCTCTAATTAGATTCTTCCCATTTGGGGGTTTATAACTCAACCTATGCTATAAATAACCTTGACAAGTCCAGTAGATCCTATGATAGCTTTTCCACTTCAAATTTCTTTCTTTATAATTCAACTTATATGCATGGATAAACCTCTCTAACCTACTTCCACATCAATTACTAAGTTAATATAGTGTTTTGTCCAATTTTTTCACAACATACATATGTATAGGAAAATTACACTTTCAAATACCTTGGTTGAAGCTTATTTCTCTCTTTTCTTGTTTTACGTCCCTTCTTGGCCTTTCTTTGAACTATAACATTAAAACATCCAATTTCAAACACTCTTAGCAATTATGTTTCCAAAGAGAAGCTTTAAATGAAAAAGTGATGATGAAGAAGTTAATCTCTACTTTAAAATCATAAATTAACCTACCTTAATTAGTTGGATTACACAAAAACTTGCTAACTCTTCATTCTTTCTCTATGAGATCATTTAGTATGCAAGGGATAAAGAGAAGCCTAAGAGATAAATTTGAGTTTTGCTCAACCGAAGTGGTCAGTCTCTTCCTTCCCTTCTTTTCTCACACTTGTCTTTTAAAAAGTCTAGAAGTACCAATGCCCACTTTCAATTTGTCACACTTTTTGTTCTTTATGTAATTACAAATTGGCCCCTAATCTCTCTTTAATCACTTTATTGCTTGCAATCTTAAAATACATAACATATAAATCTATGATTTCTAATATTTCACATTCATAACATACTGATGATAAATTATGAAATTACCCTTCAAAAATTTTATTAATACTGATTTTATCCCAATAGGTCACCAACCTATGTAACAATTATTATTTCCTTTATAGGCTTTAATAAACATGTCATATTCTTACTAGGGTATTAGTTTGGTATTACATATCTCTTTCCCTTAAAAATTGTCCTTGAAATTTCGTAGGCACTTGCATTATACTAATGCTCATTTCTCTACTTTTACACTTTTCACTTAATTCTATATAACATATAAATTATGACTACTTGTCTATTAATTCTATACATTTTCATTTTACTTAACCATCCTATTTTTTTTTTCTAGAATTTCATTATTCCTTTTCTATTTATGATCTCATAGTTTAAAGCCACTTACACTCTATATTCATTTTAACTTCCTTTTTCCAATATACTCTTATAGTGACATTATATTGCCTAAAATTGCCTAAGCCTTTTCTTTGATACCACTTACTTGAAACACCCTTACAGCTGCTAGGAGTATTCCTAGTTGTCACAAATATCAAAACAAACTCAATCAACACTTGAATAACAACTACATTAAATATCTCAAGCTAGAAACTACATAACATTAATGTTAAATATTTATAACAACTAAGATTTTGTTTACATAATAAATCTCAAAATAATGAGTTTAATACACATATTAGGTGATTACATAATATATAAGAAAATTCTATGGTCTAATCTACATCGTTAGAAACTTTTTGTAGATGCCAACACCTTAGCTTGCCAACCATCTTCATTGCAACCTCCTCAAGAAATAATTCAAATGTTATGTCTCGTTGAACAACAATTTATCAATTACAACTAAATATTCACACTATCCTAACCACCATGCACTATAATTATTTAAGGCTACTAATATAAATATACTAGCCGGCTATGAAAATTACCCTTTATAGAACTATAAATACCCTTATTATCACACATATATCAACTATTCATTTAACATACGTAACTAGGCATATAATCTATTTTATACAAGGAAAAAATGTTTAACAGCTCCATATTTATTTACTTACCTAGAGTTGCCATTAACTCTCAAATACTTTATAATTGTTTGAACTCAAAATTAGTATTTATAGCTTCCTACATATATTTAAAGTAGGAATCAAAATCACATTTTACTAAACATATAACTTATACTTCATATTTAACTAATAGGTGATATATTAGCTATACACATCACATCTTATCCAACAAACACATGCATATGGTATTACCATCATTACACACTCAATTGTACCTATGCATTAACTACGTTACATACGCACTAACTATACCTAATTATCAGTTTTAATAATAATTTTCACTAACAAATCAATAATCTCTTAAATCATGCTCATCTCTAATACTATTTTATTTACTTTGTAATCATTTTTACGGCTTGAACTCGGTATAGGCATGGATAATTAGGAACACTAGACACTATATAGGTATGTAAACACTAGACACTAGTGTAGTATCAACACTAGATATCCATAGATATCAATTCACTAAACACCATTAAAATATCAATACCAAATACCTAAAAGTATCATATCACAATCCCATATAGGTCTACGACTATATCCAATTCAAACATACACTAAGACTTCACTCATTACTTACTTTATGTTTCAAATCACTCACATATTCACTATTCAGTCACTTTTATACTCAACTGGGTTAAATACACTTCACTATAACTATATATCAATAACACATTCATGATCATTTTATAACTATACATTTAATACCCTCGTGCAACAATAATCATCATTCTATCATATAACATATATAATATGTAACAATATCAATATGTCACTATTTATATAGTACTTATGTTCAATTACACCTAAACATTGAAAATATGATTCAATGATAAATGCACTAAGGTTACAATTAACAAAAATGTAACAGAAACCATGTATACATATCATAATTCACTTTGCATGCCATCATTTAAACTCATTCTAAATTTTTTAATTTCCTATTTGAATCTTAGTACATCTTATATTAACCCTAAATACATATTTGTAAAGTTTAGTGAACATTCGATGATGTTTGGTTGAAATTTGGGAATGCTGTGATGCATAACACTCATTAACGTACTTAAGATTATATTTCCCCAATAAGTCATGATGGTATTTATAAGATACACTCTTAATAAGTCTCATTCCACCCTTAAAGATATATTCACAAGGTTCCATTGACATCCTAAAAGGTTTGGATGAAGTTAGATAGCTTTCAAGTGAGTTTTGGCAACCTTTGGGGATAAAATGCAGGGTACCTAGCTGGATTGGAGCTTAATCAATTTGGATTAGGTGCATTCTGGACTGGACAAAAGTAATCAACCTAGCTGGAATGGTTTTAATCCATTCGGGTTGATGTTAAAACCTAGAAATTCAAGCATACATCATTTTTTGTTCAATTTTTATAGGGTTTTAGGCATAAAAAATAAGGTTTTTAGGCAAAGTGGTCTTTTTAACATTTGTTACCATATAATTATAGTTTCAATGTCATTAAACTTAATGCCATTTAGACTTTGGAATCAAGAGATATCTCAAAAATACTAGAGACTACTTTGAATGACAAGGCAGCAGTTATCACACCACTTTGAATTAAATTTTAACACTCTTGAAGGCAAAATTAGGTTCTATAATCTCATATGAATTTTATTTCTATGAGTCTAGTTTATTCTCCAAATATTCATTTCTAGCATTTTACCTAACCAACCTCCCTATAAAAGAAAGAAGAAGAAGCTGATGATGATAACCAAAGATTAAAACTATTACCTTAATGTTTTACACCAAAATATTCTTGAATAATCAACAAGCTAGATATTTTCTTAAGGATTTGAGAAGAGAATAATGGAGGTTTCTTAAAGAGAGATGAAAAACAAAAAGTGAAAGAGAGAGAATAGAATTCTGGATTCCTCACCCAAAGCTATTGATTCTCTCTCTATCCACTCCAATTTTCAGCTTTTATAAGAGTAGGGAAAATTCTGTTGTTGGCCCTTCACAATTATGTCTTTTATTCCTCACACTTATTGCATGCCACAATAAGTTCCCTCATTTATTTGCATGTAAGAGTTTAGCCCCAAAGATTCTCTCTTTTTAAAATCAACCCCACCTAATTATTATTTTAACATTGTCCCCTAACTTTACATCCTCTTTTAATTTAGACCTCACACTATTTTTCCTTTTTAATTATACCCTTACATTACTTTATTCACAAAAGCACAACATCTGATTTTTCTTATGTTACAATTATACCCCAATTAACTTTTCTTATATTATAATTGACATTTGAAATAAAAAATTATTTCAATTGTATACATAAATAAATAACTACTTTATCCTTCAATACAATAACTTATAATTTTATCTCAATTGACTACTTAGCTTTAATTTCTTTTCAATTGTGCATGACTATACAAAATTTTTAATTAACTGCTTACTCTTCTATCACTTAAAACCATCAATCCATAAGATCTTAACTTATAATAATTCATCTAATTAAGCTTGATTAAACATTAATGATCATAATTGTGCCTTTGAATTCTACTAGGGCCTATTTTGGGTCCTTACAAATCTCTCCCCATAAGGAATTTCATCCTCAAAATTCATACCTGTATTATTTACTCAAATACATCACTATCATTCTTATACTTCTATGTTTTTATTACCTACTATCTCTATTAACTTCTATGATGCTTACATTAACATAATCCGTTTCTCTTATAACTTTATCTCCATATAAGAGTAATCTTATCATACAATTACATCATTACTATGCTCACATATATCCTGTCAGTTTCCTTTTTAGATGGGGCTTGTACATGTAATATGATGCTTGATGTTATGCTATGCGTGAACAATGCTTTCATGCATGTAATAAGATACAAATGCATATTCTCATGTGCTCTATATGTTTTTGCCCCATTTCATATGTAATGTTTCATCAATTGCCTGTACTCGATAAGAAATACTAACAGATATATAAAGCATTATAATAAATCCTTAACTTATCATCTCAAAAGCCTCAACTATAGATATTTTCATCAATTAAGCATAACTTCGTCTCATGTATCATTATAAAATAATCACTATGTATTCTACTAACACACCTATACCATAATCACATATACTAATCATATTCATATATTATTGACAAACTTCCATCATATCAAATATTCCAAAGCATATAATTTTATTTCTAAGTTTAGGATCTATCAATCCAAATAAAAAAATTCTAAGGTAGAAGGGATATTTACTAGAATTTGTTCAGCAGGTTTATACTCTTTTAGAACCTTAAGCTTCTTTTCACTCATGGATGTTGTTCTCTTAATCTTTTGGAGTCTTGGGCAATTTGCCATAAAATGATCAGTACTCCCAAATCTAAAATAAGCCTGATTTACAACCCTACATATACCCCAATGGTTTTTAAAGCAATAAATGCACTTAAGGGCTCGAGGATCTCCACCTTCATTGACTAAATCTTCCTTAAGTTATGGTATTTTGCTAGAGGAAACTTCTTCCATCATCTTTTTCCTTTTATTCGATTTCTCTTATTTTGGGTTCTTATTATAGTTACCTTTAGTCTCATAGTTCTTCTCAACATCTATCATAATTCTTAATTTAGATAACTCTTGTAGAATCTGAGTCAAATCATGAATTACCTCTTTTAACCTTTCAAGTAAGGAAAATGATATCTCAACACAATTCACTTTTGAAGAATCAGAAGCATAAGATTTCAAAGCCCCAGTACCATAATCTTTAACTATCTCATCTCTAGACTCTATCATCTTGTCCATCCTTCAATCTATACAAAACAAAAAAATGATATCTGGATTAAGCCAACACATAAAAACATCCTATAATAACATTAAACACCTATAGCCCAGAAACGACAAAACCTAGGCTATGATACCACTATTTGTAACCCTTATCCTATAACATATACATATCACTTTATCCATCTCATTACACAAGTTTTAATGTGCAACTTAATCATAAACCAACTATATAGAGAACATATATTCATACTTAATCCATAAGAGTGTTATACTATTAAAACTTTATAATATACATTAGAGTCTCTTTACAAAATACAACAACTGATTAACATCTTTACATACAATATTTTCAATATCTCAAGAAGTTTATTATGTACAAAGATCCCAAAATAAAAGTCTATATTAGTCTCTCTCGTTGACTTGAGTTGGCCATCCTGCTGCAAATATCACCCCAACAACCTACACGGATGAAATATCTGTGCTAAGCTATAAAGCTCAGTGGGGACCATAAAATATGAGGATGACCTTTGTTAAAGGTCATCAAGATGCAAATACATACAAGAATATAAATAAGCATAAGAACCAATCATATAGAAAATATTCACAATATAGCTCGTGTACTATAATATCATTGCTATACTTATAATCATCACCAATTCCCTATTAATATTTAATTTGATTATTGGTTCTTACTCTTATTAATATTCATTTAACATAGAGAATCTTATATCTTAAATTTACTTTTGAATTTTTGTACGTTATTATTGTCTAATCACTTGACTTACTAGTCTTTCTTGATTGTGCATCAATATAGATTGTCAAACAATTGTTAACTATACTTTTGATTTATCACTTATATACTTCCATTATAATCCTCAAATTTCCTCTATAAACGTATATAAATCTTAAACCATGGTATATATAATTGAACTTTAGGTTAATAAATTAGATCTTATGCACTATTAAATACCATTAATTTTCATGCCTTTTTAGAACGATTCATAATCTATTATATTAAGACCAATAACATCAACCTTACTTATGGTTATTCTTATTAAGGCAATTCTTCCTCTTCTTGGTTATTTTTCGAATTCTTCATGCATTAAATTATTATCTTACTTCCATCTCAAATCTAAATCATATAGAGTTTACCACTTACAAATTCATAAATAGTTAACATTTACATACAAGATTGTATATATATTATTTCCAAATAGAAAACAATAAATGAGTAACTAAGAAAATCATACAAGTCATTCAATAATAAGGCCTGTGATTACAAGAATAAATGTATATCATTAATTTATTCAAAGCATTAATATAATGCAAGTTCACCATTTACCAAAACTAGCATGTATTATTATTATTTTTATTATTTTTATTTTTATACTATTAGTACTATCAACACAAATTTACTATATGGCCTTCTTATAGATGCATGTTTTATATGCAATTAAAAAGGAAATCTATACATAAAATATTATGAAGTCCATTAACACGTTCATGCTTTATGAAATATTAATTTAAATAATTAAACTTTTCTTAACTTTTCTATAAAGCCTGCACCTTTTCTAATGAGTTGGATATGGGCTCAGAACATACGCAAAGGTATGAGATTAGAACATATCTGAAGATATGAAAATAGAACATATCAGAAGATATGAAAACATAACATATCCAAAGATATAAAAACATAACATATCCGAAGATATGAAAATAGAACATATTCGAATATATGAAATCAGAGGACCTAAATGCGGTCAAACAAAATATAGGACCCAAAAGGGGTCAAATAGATAACTCAAACCAATCAAGCGGACCTAAACGGGGTTAGCTAAAACCCAAATGGTATTGTTCAAATCAACACTAACTTTTAAACCTAAATAGGGTTGCAAAAACTTTTAATTTTCAAGTAGACCCAAATGGGTCGAAACTATTCATAAGAAGATGCAAGGTGCCTTTATAGGCATGCCTATCTATCCATATCTTAGACACAATGTAGGTAATACAATATTCATATAATATCAATTCATCATATTTAACATTTCTTTTCACTTGCATAGGTGATTGTTCAAGTGAAATGATATACTTTAACTAGAGTATACATATGTGTATGCACAATTTCATATAACAAATCATACATATGTTGTTGAGTATATATATATATATTCAGGTATAACTATGAGCAGGATAATCATGATCATATACATGTGCATGAATAATTTTCTATAACACTATATCATATTCATGATTAAGCATATTTATTCCATACTTTACTCTTTTGTCATCATTTACTTATAGGTAACAAATATATATATATATATATATCTATACTCATGTTCATGCATAATTGTATATATATATATATATATATATATATATATGTATATGTCATATCATGCACACCTTGTGAGTAATACCTTACAATACTTGAAAATTGCTTTAAAGCATGTATATCTTTCACATACAGTCTTATATGACCATTCAAGTAATTGTACATGAACATATCTCATTGTTCTCAAATGCTTTAGCATAATAATTCATACACCCAATATATGTAAGTATGTAGATGTTATCTTAACTAAATAATACGTATAATAGTTCATATATTTGTTACATGTCATGTTTCATTTACAAAGCAATATTATCGTATATTCTTAAATATACACATTATATGCACATTATTATTTGCATATACATTGTATTACCCACATATAATGAATACCTATAAGTGTACACACACACACACACACACACACACACACACACACACACACACACACACACACACACACACACACATATATATATATATATTACATGTATGTATTCATATAATAGCCATGTATTTTTCATTATAAGTTCAACTTTTTAATAACTATATATAGCTTAAATATCATGTATTTTTTGTCATCAATACTTAATGTCTTCCTTTAAAACTTATATTATATATATCACTATGTTAATCACATGCTTATTGTCACAAATTACCTTAATATCACATCTATAACTAAAGATATTCAAGAAAACCCAAAAGTTGTTCATAATACCAAAAGTAGTTTTTATCAGCACTTAGAAAATTCGTAGAAAATATACGTTTGGAATTTGACAAACTTTTTTTTCATTAAAGTTGTAGTAATTATTGTCTATTTTAGCTAGAGTTTTACATTATAGAATTTTAACTCCTGTACCAAAATTTATGCCTGAAATATTAAATTTTGTTCCTTGACAGTAAACAACAGTTCCTATAAGATTCAAGCTAATTTTAAGGAAAGTTAGAGATCAATTCGAA
>JBBPFJ010000425.1:0-21059 GCA_037975025.1 Excoecaria agallocha
TTATTTTTAGGGTCCAAGAATTTTTTATTTTTATTTTTATAAATCAAGTGTAACAATCAAGCACCCTAGTAATCACTATCGCATCATTTTTTTCAACTGCCATATATAATGTAGTATTTTTTTTTATATCAATTTAATTTAATACATACAAAAAATTCATGATAAAATTTAGACAAATATTTTCCTTAAATTAAGGCTGAGCAAAAAAAACAAAAAATATGATTAACCACAAAATCAATTCAAAATCAAATAAATTTTTAAGGTTAATCGATCCGATAGATTCGGTTACGATTTTTAATTTTTACATTTTGTTGTTAATGGTTACAGTTTAACTTTTTAAATACTGATTAACCGGTTCATATATATATATATATTTAATTTTTTTATGTCTCTCTAAAATTTATATAAAATAATATTTTAAAATATATGTAAATTATATTTTTATTTTTATACCTTAATTTTTTATATTTTCCTATAAAATTTTTATAATAATTTAAACTAAATTTATATTATATTATTTTTATTAATTACATAATAATATTTATATATATTATCCAATTAACGTAGTAGCCGCAATCAATTGGCAATTGATATCCATTTGAATTACCTCCACAACTATCACCTTCTAATCATTTTCATTTTTCAAATAATTCATGAATTTTAGATTAGCTGGCAAAAATTAGGTCCCGTAAGTTCTCACAATATTCTAGACCTTTTTCACATTTTTTGATTTTTTTTTATATATGAAATTAACTCTACAACTTTTTTATTTGAGTCCAAGAAGTCTTAATTTTATTTATAGTAAGAATAATTATTTTAGACTAAAATAGTCTTTTATATTTTCTTATTTAAAAAAATATATTGGATTTAAATTATAATTATAATATAAAATCAATAACTAGGAAAATATCGAAATAAGATATAATTCATAATAAATCACAAAATAAGAGGATCACGAAAATTTTTTGTTATTAATAAAAAAAATTAGAAAATGAACAATAATTATTGAGGTTCTGATTTTTAAAGTTAGCACGTGTTTGAAAAATTTGCTTCACAATTTATGATTTTTGTCTTTAGCCTTAGTTCTTTTATCCTTTGCGAATATTTATTTTCAGGGTCCAATAATTTTTTTTACTTTATTTTTATAAATCAAGTGTAACAATCAAGCACCCTAGTAATCACTATCTCATCATTATTTTCAACTGCCATATATAATGTAGTATTTTTATATCAATTTCATTTAATACGTTCAAAAAATTCATAATAAAATTTAGAAAAATATTTTTCTTAAATTACGGGTGAGCAAAAATAATTGAAAATATAATTAATTGTAAAGTTAATCCAAAATTAAATTGATTTTTAAGGTTAACCGATCCGATAGACTCAGTTACTGTTTTTAATTTTTACATTTTATTTTTAATGATTGTGATTTAAATTTTTAAGTACCGGTTAACCCGTTCATATATATATATATATATCTTCATTTTTTTCTATTTCTCTCTAAAATTTACATAAAATAATACTTTAAAATATATTTAAATTATATCTTTATTTTTACACCTTAATTCTTTTATATTTTCCTATAAAATTTATATAATAATTTAAACTAAATTTATATTATATCATTCAGTTTAATTATATAGCAATATTTATATATAGTATCCAATTAACTTTTATATATATTTTTCTCATATATTGGTGTTCATATTTTACTTAATAGCATTTGATTATATTATTATCCAAAATTTATTTGACTTAGAATCAAACATAGTAATTTTCAATAAATATCAAATCTATTTTATAATATTAGCTATTAATTTATAAAACATGAATTTTAGCTAATAAATTATATTTGTTTCGTAATTTTTTATATTAAATTACTTTACACATTGAAAATTGAACTGAACTTTATATAATTTTTTTTATATAATTTTATATTATAAATTTTAATGGTTAATCGAAAAATATTGATTAACCAAATCGAAAAATTAAAATTAATGAACTGGTTAACCAAATATAACAGACTGTTTAATGGTTAGTAATTTTAAAAAACCGATATTAATGGATTAGTTAATTTTTTTGCTCGTAAACGGTTAACCGATCTATGATCACCCCTACTTTAAATATGCATTATCTTGTAATAATTGCGAATGATCATAGCATTTAAAACTTCTAAAACTTGAAAATACTTATTCATGTAAAAAATCAACTCACTGGTTTATACACTTATAAACATATCGCACTGTCAATTCTTTTCACACACAGCCGATCACATTTATAAGCCGCTAGGGGATCATATAACCATAACTATATTCATACAAGTTCAAGGATCCATATAACCAAAACATAAAACATCTGTTCAACCTCTTCTAATAAAGGAAAGTAGGAGTTAATTTTATTTATGGTGACGGTATCAAAAAGTCATAAAAAAAAATTTGCAATACAAAAATATCCTAACTTATATATTTTAACTTTAAAAGTTACTTTACCTTGAAACCGATCAAAACTTACTAGAAATGTATAGTTGGTATATCAATGAAGCCAAAAATCAGGAAGAAAAATATGTTAGGTGTACTAATGTAGTTCAAGTACATGTAGGAAATGAGAACTAACCAATAAGTGTAAGTATGAATAATTATTTTAGACTGAAATTGTCGTTTATATTTTCTTATTTTAAAAAATATATTGGATTTAAATTATAATTATAATAGAAAATCAAGAACTAGGAAAATATAGAAATAAGATATAATTCATAAGAAATCACAAAATAAGAGGATCACGAAAATTTTTTGTTATTAATAAAAAAAATAGAAAATGAACAATAATTATTGAGGTTCTGATTTTTAAAGTTAGCACGTGTTTGAAAAATTTGCTGCACAATTTATGATTTTTGTCTTTAGCCTTAGTTCTTTTATCCTTTGGGAATATTTTTTTTTAGGGTCCAATAATTTTATTTTTATTTTTATTTTTATAAATCAAGTGTAACAATCAAGTACCCTAGTAATCACTTTCTCATCATTTTTTTTTCAACTGCCTTATATAATGTGGTATTTTTATATAAATTTAATTTAATACCTACAAAAAAATTCACGATAAAATTTAGACAAATATTTTCCTTAAATTATGGAAAAAACCGAAAATATTGTTAATCGCAAAATCGATCCGAAATCAAATAAATTTTTAAGGTTAACCGATCCGATAGACTTGGTTACAATTTTTAATTTTTGTATTTTATTTTTAATGATTACGGTTTTGATTTTTAAGTACCGGTTGACCATTAGTCCATAGTTAACCGGTTCATATCTATATATATTTATTTATCTTTATATATTCAATTTTTTTTATATTTATCTCTAAAATTTACATAAAATAATACTTTAAAATACATTTAAATTATATCTTTATTTTTATACCTTAACTTTTTTATGTTTTCCTATAAAGTTTATATAATATTTTAAACTAAATTTATATTATATCATTATTTTTAATTATATAGCAATATTTATATATAGTATCCAATTAACTTTTTTATATATATTTTTATCATATATTGGTGTTCATATTTTACTTAATAGCATTTAATTACATTATTATTCAAATTTTATTTGACTTAGAATCAAACATAGTAATTTTCAATAAATATCAAATCTATTTTATAATATTAGCTATTAATTTATAAAACATGAATTTTGGCTAGTAAATTATGTTTGTTTCGTAATTTTTATATTAAATTACTTTACACATGGAAAATTGAATTATATTTGTTAAATTTTTTTATATAATTTTATGTTATAAATTTTAATGGTTAACCAAAAAATATTGGTTAACCAAATCAAAAAACCAAAATCGATGGACTTGTTAACCAAATGTAATAGACTGGTTAATGGTTAGTAATTTTAAAAAAATCGATATTAATGAATTTGTTAATTTTTTTCCTCGTGGACGGTTAACCGGTCCATGTTCACCCCTACCTTAAATATCCATTATCTTGTGATAATTGCGAATGATCATAGCATTTAAAACTTCTAAAACTTGAAAATACTTTATCCATGTAAAAAATCAAGTCATTGGTTTATACACATATACACATATCACACTATCAATTCTTTTCGCACACAATCGATCACATTTATGAGTCATTAGGGGATCCATATAACCATAACTATATTCATACAAGTTCAAGGATCCATATAACAAAAACATAAAACATCAGTTCAACCTCTTCTAATTAATAAAGGAAAGTAGGAGTTAATTTTATTTATGGTTACTATATCTAAAAGTCATAAAAGAAAATTTTGTAATACAAAAATCTCCTAACTTATATATTTTAACTTTAAAAGTCACTTTAACTAGAAACCGATCAAAACTTACTAGAAATGTATAGTTGGTATATCAATGAAGCCAAAAATCAGGAAGAAAAATATGTTAGGTGTACTAATGTAGTTCAAGTACATGTAGGAAATGAGAACTAACCAATAATTTGATTTTCCAACTATACATTTTAGTGAATTTTGGTCAGTTTTCAGGCAAGGTGACTTTTAAGTTAAAATGAGTAAGTTGGGGCATTTTTGTACAATAAAATTTTCTTTTGTGACTTTTATATTTTAAGTGCATATATCCAGTAACCATAAATGAAATTAACTCAAAAAGTAAGTAAGAGTACAAGACTGAAGTCTCAATAATATCCTCACTTGGTAGTATTTAAAATGTCGAGATGGACGAGAGTGAATTCACTCACTCAATGTGAGGATAATAATATACCAAGGGAAAATAAAAAATATTTTTTTTCTAATAAGTCATAGTTGTATTGCTCACTATCAAATGCAATTGCAAAAATATAAGAGGATAGCTACCCATCTCAGCCATACCAGAGCTTGTGAAATGTCTTTATAAATCGTAACAAACAACAAGGCAGAGAAAATACAATCATAGATAAAGAGTGTAAAAACATAAAATATAATAACTCAAATAAATAGAAAAATGGACCACCAGAAATTCAACCAAAAAGAAAAAAAAAAGAGACCCCTATACATTGTCTTCAGCCATAAAGGAAAATAGAGCACAATTTATTCCAACTTAGCCACCAGCTCTGATTGCCTGTTAACTCCTTACTTAGTTAAAGCATCAGCGCAAAAATTACATTCCCTTGGTTTATGGTTGAAAGAGACCTATTTAAAATAAAAACTCAGGTTATCAATTGGCATTGTTGAGGTTAAATCTACAAGTGCATGATTTTTCTTATAGTACTTAATATATTGTTCCTACTTGAAATGATTAGTTATTACTCCTTATGACTTGATCCCTATTTTGTTTACAAATTTTCACTATTTTGGTTGAAAATCTTGATAATCTCAATTTAGTATTTATTGTTAGTGTATTTTATTTGTGTTTCCATCTTGTTTTGTGTGTTTTTTCTATTTTTAGTGTCAATCGTGTGCCATGAAGATCCTCAAAATGCACTATTTCACCAAGGGACTCGGTCGAGACCAACGGTTTTCTTTGTATCCAAAGTAGAATTCGAGGATAAATTAATCCAGAAGGTAGACACGGCTGAGACCAAAGTGCTTCAGCCGTGTCTTATGCTACCGTACTCTTTTAATTGATTGAACTCAGTTGAGACCAAAGTATTTCAGCCATTATGAGTAGAGAGTAGTCATTTTATTGTTTGGGGATCTTTGAATCCTCTAACCATGTAAGGAATATGAACATATTTTCTTAATATATGTTTTAGATGTTTCTTTTCCTTTGAGCTTAGGGAATTTTCCATGATTTTATGATATTTATGTTAATTAAATATGAAATTATGTTGATGAGCATGAGAGTGAGTAATTTAAGTAATTAAATTGTCATAAAGATAATTAAAAGGGATTATATTGTAAGAAGCTAAATGAATCCTAAGAATAAAATAGTAATTATGATCAATATCGATGAATGACAAATACATATTAATAGTGTTTAACATGAAAAGAAATAAAAAGCAATGAAAAGTATGAAAAATGATATAGTTAAAGTGACAAATGACTTAAATGAAAGAAATTGAAAGTTTAAAAATAAATTAAAATTTTGCAAAGCATTGAGGAAAAAGGATAAAATGATAATTTAATTGTTCTGGAAACTATTCATAAAAGTATACCGAATTAAAAATATAAGATATAAATCCAATGTTAATTTTGTAAATAAATATGAACTAAAGGAATAAAATTGTAAAGCAACGAAGTTCAGGGACTAAACAGAAATTCCTTGTATAAAAGTTTAAGTGTGAAAAGAAAGAAATAATGGTAAATGTAAATGAAAAGTGCAAAACAAAAGAAAAAGTGAAGTTTAAAATGCAAAAAGGACCTAATTGAAAAGAAACGAAAAGTCTGGAAGTAAAACGATAATTTTTTTCAAATATTAAATTTAAAGAGCAAAAGTGATAAAGAAACAATAAAAAATGGTAAAATGGTAATTTAGCAAACAAACAACCTAAAAATAAACTTTTATGAATTGAAGGACTAAAATAAATTTTTACGTGAAAAGTTAAAATAAGAACCAAACGAAAATTTGTATGTCAATAAATGAATATAAAATAAAAATAAGTAAATTAGTGACAATTTTGTAATTAATGTGCAAAAAGGATAATTTTGTAAATAAATGAAAAATTGAGGATTAAATTGAAAGATATACCAAGTACTGGTATTAATTTTTTATGGAAATTATATAAATATTTTTGAAAATAAAATTGTTAAATTATAGTGAATAATTCATAAATGGGTGGAAATAATAAATTATAATGAGATAATTCATAAAATAAATAATAGTGATAGAAAAGTTAATTGATAAGTGAACAAAAATGTAAAAGTACGTGAAAGTATTAAAAATGTGAAAGTGAATTTAAGAAAAGTAAATCACTAATGAAATGGGTGAGAATGATAAACATGCCAAGTGATTAATATACTAAAATGCAAAAACAAGTAAAAAGTCAGATGTGTAAAATGATAAGAGACCTGAATAAATAATGTACTAAATTGAAAAGAAAGAACTGAATGACCAATATACTGAAATGATGAGAAAAGCATTGTATGAACAATGTACTGAAATGACAAGGAAAGCATTGTATAGATAGTGTATTGAATTGCAAAAGTAAATTGAAATAACAGAAATGTGAGAAAAAAGATTATGAAATGAGCAAGAATGTTGCTCTTAGTATTAGTCTAGCGGTTTAATCTAGCTCAAAATATAATTAGCTAGCTATAGGGATACTTATACCGCACACTACAAAAAAGCTACTAATTAGCGACGAAAATTACCAGAATTCCGTCGCTAAAATAAATCAGCGACGACGTGCCGAACAGTCGCTAAAAGGCCAATTGCGAATATATTAGCGACGGAATACAAAATCGGTTGATAATTTAGCGACGAAAAATTTCATCGCTAATTTTTTTCCGTCACTAATTTATATTCATAATTAGTCGCCGAATTATAATAATAATATTTAGCGACTATATTTTCCGTCACTAATTATAAAATTACTATAAAATTTAGCGATAAATATTTCATCGCATTCTAGATTTTACCTGGATTAACCACACAACATTCTCACTACATATTGAAGGCCCTTGATTTCACTGGTAATATTTTGGACTCCACAAGAGTTAGAGAATAAGTACTTAAAAGTCAAACAAAGGATATTGCAAACTCAATCCATTTTTTCCATAAAACTGCTAAATTAGATCAAATGTCAATTAAAACTGAAATACAGCTTAGAGGATGTTGCATCCAATATAGGCATAGGATTCTTCATACCAAATCAAAGAATACTATTATATTTTATTTACCATCCACTATACAAAATTCAAGAAAAGTAAGGATATTAATTATAATTTTAAATGCAAATTGCACATCAGAATCATCACTCTTAACACTTAAAAGAAAGATAATCAACGGGACAATATATGATTAAAAATTACTTGTTCATATCATAGTCCTCCAATAAAATAATCATAAAAGATTAAAGTTATCAATACCCTTGCCAGCAAATTGATTATGATGTAAACATTAACTTACGGGCTATAATAAGTTGCTGTAGGGATTACATGTTTCACTATAATTGATTGAACAATATATCATCATTAAGTAACCTACAATATTGCACCACAGATGGTACACTTTCATTGCACATATTCATGACCATGCAAGAATCAATGTCTTCAGCAATATTCGGATCCCAAAAACTATCTTCATTTTCAACAGATTCGGATCCCAAATACAACAAGTCTTTAGCAGTTTCAATCAAATGCTACTATGCTCTTGCAATTTATTCTGTATAACATAAAGGATAGATTTTTAATTTAATGAGAATGAATGAACCATACCTGCAATAAGCTGGGAACTAACCCTGAATAAAGAGCAGGAACACGTAAAAGTAAGCAATAACTCTAGAATGCATAACATAAATAAAAGTAAAAGATGCAAAATAAATTGTCAAGACAACAACAATTTTCAGCATTATTCTTTACATCTACATATATAAAAAGATGACTTTCTTTGTTAAAAGGACATAGACATCTCGGTACTGTGAAACAATTAGTCCATACACTATCCACGCAACAGGGCATATCCAGTAGTACCACACCCACCATTTGGTAATTTTTTGAAATTTCAAACCAAGTATGTGATTAATGATTGTCAAATGCTAAAAATTGATTGAGAAGAAAACAATAATTTTAGTAATATACAGGTCTTGGAATAAAGAATCCTGAGATAAAGATTGAAGAGTGCATAGAATGCAGCTACAAATAGCTGCTACTTGCAAGTTCGGCGAGAAAGCAGGAGTCATCATTCCATAATATGTGAAGTAAAGGAAAGAAAAGAAGCATATGTAATAGAACCAAAAGAATTTTGCTGTTATCCATTCAAAGGCCACCATTGCATACACTATAAGTGTATAATATGTTGTCTGAACTAGTACATATGGCAGTTCACAGATAACCTGAAATTCTCATTGTTTGTTGTTCAATAACTAACCAAATAAACCTGACACTAAGTACAATTTGTAACATTTAAAGCTGCTAAATTAACTTGTGTAAGTGCATAAGGCAATGCAGAGTACATCCCGGCTGCTCTTTTGCGATAAAACATTGTTCTTTCGATGGTTACTATTGGTTGTACAGTTGAACAATTGTTGACACCAATAAAAAATACAGCAGCATACATTGCTCCAATAATCACAGTGAGATCATTAGCATCACTCCTGAAGATTATGGACTAAAAAGAATATACATATGCAATGCTTATTTTTTTGTTCAATAAGCATTATACATATACAAAATTCATTTTGATAAATAGAAAAAATGATTAATTCTTTAAAAATAATAATTAAAAAAAAACCATCATATGCTTTTATATATTACATCCTTGTGTCAAATGTATACCAGTTACCTGAATGAAGATATTTACATAGACAACGTAAGGAAGAAGCATGACATGTAATAACATTGTTTAGCATGAGTTCAAAAATGAAATTCCTCAAGGACATGGACACCAACTTTGAGTTTAAGTTAACTAAGCTATTTGCTCAATTCTTCCTGACAATGTTATCAACAGATAACTAATGCATAATACTAAACCTGATTTTTCCTAAAGAGAATTCCATTTATGTAATAAGGTCTTAATTTCCAACTGTTTTTTTTTTCCTATGCCATAAAAGACGTTTCTGCAAGTTTCCTCTTGTTGAAAGTCATACACCAAATTGCAGCTAAATATTGTAATTTTTAACCAAACAGAAGGTCTCTATCTATGCCTATTGGAAGCTGAAATCCAGCAAGGCTCTGCTTTAAGTCCTATACAGAAACAACAGACATTATTTGATGGCCAAAGTGTGTGAATAATGATGATGTTTAACTTTTACTGCCCCACAACGCGACAAATCTTTGATAGGTTAATTTAAGAACCATAAATCTCCGTGTACATATTCCTATCAGTCAATTGTTGTTTATTCCAACCAAAGAAAACAAAAATTGTTTGCATTTTGTTATTAAAACTCATATATTGGATGATATTTAAATATTTGCTGGTGGAACAAATAAAGCTTAAGTACTTAGTAAATGGAACTGCACTGAAGATCAATTTTCCTGACTGAGAAATGTAAATGGACTATTGTTCAATATTAAAGGTGATGACTATTTGCTTAATAATGCCTATCTGGCCATGTAGTTGTTTAAGCATTAAAGCCATATTCATTGAAGCAAACCGACTACGATGACAATCAAACCTTATATTCTACATTTATGTAAACTACTAAGGGAATTCACCAGAACAACTCCAACTATCAGCAACTTATCACAAGAACAACCCAAATTATCAGTAACTTACTAACTCCACATGTGCTGCTATAATAAAAGTCAATTGATTACCCATTATTTATTATCTCAATCTAGTTTCTATGGATTATTTTCATCACATCTTGCTTTACCGCTATCAGCAGATGGTACCTTTTCAAACATCAAAAGCTCCTAAACAGTGACCCTCTTCATATTTTAATTTGGGACTTAGTACCTAGTCCTCATCTATACCTCCAACACATAAGTTCTTGGAATATTTTTTACTGCCCAATAACATTGATATTTTCAATTGGCTACCACTAAACACCTTATCATTTGTCTTTTTCACGTTTCATACAAGAGCATCAACAACATAACATCAATCTGACACCTGGTAAAAGTAAATACTGCTACCTTCTTCAATAGTTTTAGCCCCAGGAAGGACTTTTGAAAGACCTTCTGCTTCCAACATCTCCAAAAAAGAAGGATATCGGCGAACATCCTATCAATTGATAAAGTTCTAAGGATAACTAAACTGGAAACTGGAAAACAAACAAATTTAATATATGAAGTATCACCTGAACCTCAACCACCACACATTTGTTAACAAGAACCAAAGCTCCTAGCTCAATTCTAACCACAAAAGAAACCAATAAACTGATAATTTTTTAGAAAATGAAAATTAAACAACTTATCATCGCAATAAACAAGACCTTAACAATAATATACACAATAATTAGCTTTCGATGCAGTAAAGATTCATGTATAAAACTTATATTAGCAATACCTGCTATGTTTATCGTTGGCACACCTTCCTTCAATTGTTTTCAGGCAATCTGCATAGAGTCCAAATATTAGAGCATAAATCTTTAGTCACGTAAAAAACTCAGAAGTGAGAGACTGAAAGGAATATTTAAGTTACTTCTTAAAACGACACATGAAAACAAATGATATACCTTTTAAGAGTGAGAAGAAGGGTTCTTAAACATGAAGTTCATGAAATGTAGCCTTGAACATCTGACAAAATGCAATAACAATTGACAAACAAATGAAAGAAATGCTACAAAAAACATAATCATACTACAATTTCTCCACTTACATTTATCAGCTCAGTTCCCTTTTCCAGAATTAAGGTATTCCATTCGTCTTCTTTCAGCTTTAAGGACATATCTTCATCGATAAGTTCCATTCTGTCATATGAATTTGAAAATAACCCTGAAATTATAGATTGGTAAAAAAAGCTAAAGCTAGATGCTTGAATAAAGGATAGTGAGGCATTCATTCGAAAGATCCTGAAGTATTTATATGAAAATTAATGAATCTCTCTTTGAAGTAAAAGAAGAAAGATTGCAATCACATATTAGATAAAATTTCAAAAATTACTTCTCTGTTTTAACTGTAATTGTTTATTAAACAGACAATGACACCACTTTTCGATTCAAAAATCAAACTAGGAATGATAGGAGATGATAAATTACCAGTATCACAGCTAGGAGGAAGCAAAACGGTGGCATTATCGGCTCTGAGAAGATTAGAGCAGAAATCCTTGGAAAGGGATAAATCAAAATCTACGGTTTCATTAAGATGAGAATGGAGAGTGAATTTTAGGAGTGAAAGGGAAAGAGAAAGATAGTGGCATCGGCGGTTGCTCCGACAGGATGACGACGGCGATACTCCAGACGGCGATACATATTTACTAAAAATATGTATTATAATAATATTTTAAAAGGTTATATATCATAATATTTATAAATTACAAAAATATTGATAAATATAAATGTAAAATTTAAAATAAAATTTATAAAATGTATATAGACCATTAGTAAATGGTGAACCGCAGTAAATCTAAATTTTCAATTCGGTTAACTTAAATATCTATTCAATTTTGAATTGATTTTTTGAGTAACCAAAATTTCAGTTTTTTCTGCTTACCCCTAATACCAATAATATATTACATATTACAATGGCATAATTTTCAATAACTCATTTATATTACTATTTTATAAATGTTTATTTTTATTAATCTTGAACACGCAAATACATAATAATCGTAACAATTAGTTTATTATTATTATTATTATTAAAAATATAAATTTTCTAAATAAATAACTTTAGATTTTGGTATAATTGATAAAAAATTATTATTAACTTATAAAATAATTTATAATTTTTGTTTATAAAATAAAATATTCATTTCATATGGTCTATATTAAAATTACTTGAAACTATACATAAATCATGAGAGTGAAATTAAAAAAAAATTATTTTTTAATTTATTTGCGACGGATTAGTGACTAAACATTTCCGTCGCTAATTGTTTTACTGTAACAAATTACTATTAGCGACAGACTAATATCTGCCTTTAAATCGTCGCAAAAAAGGCGCTATATTTTTCCTCCAAAATTAGTGAATAAAATATTCGTCGCTAAATTTTCTGGAACTAATTTCATGAATAAAAAATTATAAAATTTAGCTACGGAAATATTTGTCGCTAATTCCGTCGCAAAACATGGCACGTATACTTTCCACCAATAATTAGTGACTGTTTATTCATTTCGTCGCTATTTCATCGCAAAAAAATAAAAAATATCCTCCCCACGACGGAATTATAAAACAGTTGTGAATCCGTCGTAAAATTTACGACGAAAATAATGTTGTCGCTAATTTTAGTTGCTAATTGGCATTTTTTTTGTAGCGGTGCAAGTCATGACGACTTGCTTTGCTATAGTAGGATCGTAATAATCACTCATAATATCTGTTCTGACTGCTCTGCTATGTTCTTATCTGATCTGAGGTGGATTGATTTTTTAGGATCATCCCCTACTATACTATACTATTGTGGACCTTAGGGTCCACATCTCGTATATCCAAAATTTTTTACCGTGAATGTACTAGGGGCATAACGACAATAATGATATAAAATTTCAAAATGTGAAATGTGAATGAAAATGAAAAAGAAAAAATGACTGTTATGAAAGAAACTGAAAAGTTATGATCACAATGATAATTTACCCAATTAATAAATTTAATGTGTACAAGGGATAAAATAATTAAAATATGTATGAGAATAGTAAAATAATGAACAAAAAGCTTAAAAGTAATCATTTGTAGTGCTGGTGAACTAAAATGCAATTTGACATGAAAATATTAAAATGAAAATTGATTGATAATTAGTATGCAAAATAATGGATTTATAATAAGAACAAGTGAATTGTTAACAAAATTATAAATAGAATGTAAAATGACAATTTTGGAAACAAGTGGAAAATTATGGAATCTATATACAAATTACCATAAAGTGATGTAATTGTAGTAAAACTATAAACTACATGTCAAATAAACAAATTAGTGTAAACAAATTATAAAAAAAAGCATCATTGTACTTTAATGAAAGTGTATTGACTAAATTGTAATTTAGTAAATAGAGTGTAAATTGAAAAATAAAATTATGAATGAACCCTATTATATGGTAAGATAGGGATCAAAAGTAAAATTGTGGCACTTAAGTGAAAATAGGGACTAAATCGAAATTGTTCATGCCATAATATGTATTAAAAATGAAAGAAAGAAAAAATTAAACCTTAAGAGCATATGTGACTGAAATAAGAAGATCCCTTTTAAGATAAGTAAATGGGTAAATGCTTAAAAGATCTGGATAAATTAATGTATATCTAAATGATCAAATGATTGTATAAGGAATAATAGAACGAAGATAATTCCCAAGCGAAATCGGAATGTGAGTAATATATCTATAAAAAGTGAAAAGAATTGGTATTAAAATGTAAAATGATAAGAAAAATAGTATATTAAGAACCAAAATTTGTAAATTGCATAATGAGCAGTAAATGAAATGTTTAAATAAGATCCGTTAATACTATTAAAGAGATTAATTGCAACTGAAAGTTAATATGACAAATGACTGAAAGATAAGCATAAAAATGAAAATGATTTTGATTTAAATTGTAACCGATTGATCGTGGATTTGATCAAGATTTTAAAACTAGTAAATGACCTTTGAAAATTGCAGGGATTTTCAATTAGACCCTATATAATATTTGAAATTATTTGATGGTGAAAAATTAATTTTACGATAACAATGAAAATTGCCTAATGGGATCAGTTTTAGTGAATTGGATTAGAAATTGACTTCAATTGTGCCAAAAGTTTTTATAAAGACTATATTATATATTTTAAAAATTATGAAATTGATTTTGAGTGAATTTAAGCTTGGAAAGAGAGAAATAATTTAGAATACATAAATGAGCTTAAAATTAATTTTGGGATGAATTAGGCCCAACCACATTGGTTGGACCAGCTCAGCCCCAAAATTCAAACTATTCAAAGGCCAAAATATCAGAAATCACCAAAAAATCGTGAGATTTCTACCTTCTTCTTCTTTTTGAAGCCAAATTCTCTTTATTCCTTTATAACCACCATTTTCTTCATCTCTCTTTTAATCTCTCTCCAAAATCAAGCCTTCTAGATTGATTTAAGTCTCTCTATCATACAAACAGCCTAAAAATGAACTTTTATAAATTGAAGGACTAAAATAAAATTTTACGTGAAAAGTTAAAATAAGGACCAAACGAAAATTTGTATGCCAATAAATGAATGTAAAATGAAAATAAATAAATTAGTGGCAATTTTGTAATTGATGTGCAAAAAGGATAATTTTGTAATTAAATGAAAAATTGAAGATTAAATTGAAAGGTATAACAAGTAATGGTATCAATTTCATATGGAAATTAATTATATAAATATTTTTGAAAATAAAATTGTTGAATTATAGTGAATAATCATAAATGGGTGGAAATAATAAATTATAATGAGATAATTCATAAAATATGTAAAAGTGATAGAAAAGTAAATTAATAAGTGAACGAAAGTGTAAAAGTACGTGAAAGTGAATTTAAGAAAAGTAAATCACTCATGAAATGGGTAAGAATGATAAAGATGCCAAGTGATTAATATACTGAAATGCAAAATCAAGTGAAAAGTCAGATGTGTAAAATGATAAGAGACCTGAATAAACAATTTGTACTGAATTGAATGAACAATATACTGAAATGATGAGAAAAGTATTGTATGAACAATGTACCGAAGTGACAAGAAAAACATTGTATAGACAGTGTACTAAACTGCAAAAGTAAATTAAAATGTCAAAAATGTGAGTAATAAAAGATTATGAAATGAGCAAGAATGTTGCCCTTAGTAGTGGTCTGACGGTTTAATCTAACTTAGAATATAATTGGCTAGTCATAAGGACACTTATACCGCGATACAAGTCATGGCGACCCGCTTTGCTATGGTAGGATCGTAATGATCACCCATAGTATCTGTTCTGACTACTCTACTCTATTCTAATATGATATGAGGTGGATTGATTCTTCGGAATCATCCCTTACTGTACTATATTGTTGTGGACTCGTAGGGTCCATGTCTCGTATATCCAAAGATTTTTGTTGGTATTGTACTAAAGGCATAATGATAATAATGATATAAAAGTTCAAAATGTGAAATGTTAATAAAAATGAAAAAGGACTGTTATTAAAGAAAATGAAAACTTAAGATCAAAATGATAATTTATCCAATTAATAATTTTAATCGGTACAAAAATAAAATAATTGTGATATCTCATATCGATTGGAGAGAAAAACGAAAGACTCCTTATAAGGGTGTGAATACCTCTCCCTAGCACAACATATTTTGGGGGTAACCTCAAGAGCAAAATAGTAAGGGGTTAAGATTTTCGTGTGAGTTTCAATGTGAGCTGGTTCCACCGACGGGTTCTACGGTGAATAGATGAACCCCAAAATAGATGATATCGTGCTAGCGGCTGTCCGGACTGTTACAATAATGAAAATATGTATGAGAATGATAAAATAATGAATGAAAAGCTTAAAAGTAATCATTTGCAGTCCTGGTTGACTAAAATACAATTTGACATGAAAATATTAAAACGAAAATTGATTGATAGTTAGTATGCAAAATAATTGATAATTAGTATGTAAAATGATAATTTTGGAAACAAGTGAAAAATTAAGGAATCCGTATACAATTCGTCATAAAGTGGTGTAATTGTAGTAAAATGATAAACTACATGTCAAAAAAATAAATTAGTGTAAATAAATTATAAAAGAAATCACCACTGTACTTTAATGAAAGTGTCGGGACTAAATTATAATTTAGTAAATAGAATGTAATTTGAAAAATAAAATTACGAATGAGCCCTATTATATGGTAAGATAGGGATCAAAAGTGAAATTGTGGCATTTAAGTAAAAATAGGGAGTAAATCGAAATTGTTCATGCCATAATATGTATTAAAAATGAAAGAAAGGAAAAATTAAACCTTAAGAGCATATGTGACTAAAATAAGAAGATCCTTTTTAAGATAAGTAATTGGGTAAATGCTTAAAGATCTAGATAAATGAATGTATATCTAAATGATCAAATGACCGTATAAAGAATAATAGAACGAAGATAATTCCCAAGCGGAACTGGAATGTGAGTAATACATATGTAAGAAGTGAAAAGAATTGGTATTAAAATGTAAAATGATAAGAAAATTAGTAAATTAAGAATCAAAATTTATAAACTGCATAATGAGCATTAAATGAAATGTATAAATAAGATTGGTTAATAATATTAAAGAGATTAATTGTAACTAAAAGTTAATATGATAAATGACTAAAACATAAGCATAAAAATGAAAATGACAATTGTATCTTACTGAATTATCGAACAGTTTTGCATGATTGAATATGTTTGTGTATGATTGTATGGTGCACATTAAAATGATAAAATGAATAGTTAATATTAAAGAATACTTATGGAAGCATGCATGTGTGTATGTATGTGCATATGCGTGCATGTATGTGTTTGTGTGAATGATAATGTTTGTGAAAAGTTTGGGATATGTATCTATTACTGGGCATTTCGATGCTCAGTGCATAGTTTGTTGATTGCGCGTAGGTTTGAAAGATAGGAGTTGGTAGTCGATGCTACAATGCCGACCAAATTCAAAGAGGAATGCAAGGATGATTATTTGTATGACATGTATATATGTGTATATGGAAGGTATTAAATGTAATATGTACTTATGTTATATTTTATTATTAAAATAGTTTATCCGATGGATCTGTTATGTCACAAATGTACTTGTGATTTATGAAATAAATTTCTAACAGACTGTTTTGTATTGTTATTTTCGTTATCGTCTTTCTATTGTGACATTCAATCACTATACTTTTGGTACAATAGTATAAGAGTGTTATAAACTTAGCAAACTATCGACGGTAAATTCGCGGGAGAGAAAGTACTTGCTAAATTAGCAAGAATTCTGGCTCAGATACTTTAGTTATGGGTATTAATTGAGAATATCTCCCATTTGATTTGCCTCCTCAAATTTCTGGGCTTGTCCAAGTGCAATTTGATAAACATCATAACTGTTAGTGAGAGCTTTATCAAAATGTCTCCCATTTAAAACCTTGTTGATACTCCAGTTTGTTTCTTAAATTGGGCACTTTCGCATTCCATTTGCTGAGAAAGTAAGTTGGCTTACCAAGGAGTCTATTGGTGTATGTAATGCAACATATTTTGCTTATAAAAAAAAGCAACATATTTTCTTTGAATCATCCAATGGGTGGTTTTACTTTTCTGAAATTGTTAGCAAACTGGTGCACCCCAATATCTGAACTGTAGAAATTTTGGCTTCTTGTCATGCATTGGCAGTTTTATATGATATCTACTGTTTATGAGGTACCTTTTTATTTAGATTATGATCTATTTTTGTATTGGTGTAGTATGTGAAGATTCATTTCTTTTAGATTTTGGCTCTGTTTGTTTAGGTTGCCGTGGATGGTATTTGGAAAGTGTGTCCCAAAGGCGGTGGAATTGTTCAGTTCTCGAATTTAATGGTAATTATGCCAGAATTTGATATTAGCGCATTCTATGATCTTATGATATTTATCACTCATCAGTTCCACATTCGTAGTAGCATTAGTTTAACATGAAATTTGGATTGCCAGAATTTTATATATATTTCAGAATTTTTAATATCTCTGACTTTATATGATATGAATAATAAAATAAGCTTGTATGTTTGACTAATTAATTTTCTTAACTTTCGGGGTTAGTTTCACTCATGATTACTGAACTTGTGACCAAATTACGCAATAACCATAAAAGAAAATTTTTTTTCATAAAAATTACTGAACTTTGCAAATTTATATAATAAATTCATTGGCCAGGAAGTCACCGGAAAGTCCACATGTCATCATCTGGGCTTGCCATGTCAGCATGCCACGTGTCATACTATGCTGACACGTGGACTTTTCAACGGAGTCCGGTCAAAATGACTTTATTGTATAAATTTGCAAAGTTCAGTGATTTTTATGAAAAACAATCTTATTTCATGATTATTGCGTAATTTGATCATAAGTTCAATGACCATGTATGAAGCTAACCCTAACTTTCATACATATTGATCTAGGTCTTAGATGCAACTAATGATGCACCTTGAATTAGTTCCACATTTGCAGGAGCATTATAGTTTAACATGAAATGTGGATTGCTAGAATTTGATATTTCAGAATTTTTAATATCTTTGACTAGGGGTGAGCAAAAACCGAACCAAATCGGTTGATTTTTAAAATTTTTTTTTGTTTTTCGGTTCGGTTTTTAATTTTAGAAAATTTTGGTTTTTTGGTTTGGTTCGGTTTTTGAAGGAAAAAACCGCATAAAAATCGAACCAAACCGAAATTTATATAATTATATAATTTTTTTTATTTTTTTATTGAATACTTATTTTATACATGTAAATTATTTTATTTTGAGTTGTAAATTATATGAGTACATTTATCAATTATTAATATCTATTTTTTAGGTGATAATTTAGAATTTTGATGATTAAATTGAAAATTGATTAAATAAAAAAAATTTATTTAACGGTTTTATTGTATTATTTATTATATATTTTGGGATTATTTCTTTAATTTGAACTTTTATTTGTAGAATTTAGATATTTTTACTTTCGTATATTATGATTTATAATTTTTTTAGAATTTTTAGACACAATATTTGTTATTTTTTAAAAAAATAATTTTAAATTTCGGTTTTTTGGTTAACCGAACTGACCAAAAATTTTGGTTCGATTTAAATTCGGTTATTCTAAAAATTAGTTCAGTTCAATTGATAAAAATAATAAAACTTTAGTTTTCGGTTATTTCGGTTCAGTTATTGAATCGAACCGACCGTTGCTCTCCCTATGATATGAATAATAAAATAAGCTTGTATGTTTGAATAATTGATTTTCTTAAACCTTTGTGCATATTGATCTAGGTCTTAGATGCAACTGATGATGCACTTTGGGGTCCTCACGGCACTGTAGTGGCAGAGATTGCATGCACAGGCTTCTAAAAATTTGTAAGCTCTGACTTGCTTTTTTTTTTGAAATGTTTTTCTCAATGTTATTAAAACCGGACCGGATAGAGAACCAGCAAGGCTGGGGGTTCGTGGTTCGATCGGTTCAATCGGGTTTTTTTCTATTTTTAAAATATTATAATTATTATAATTTTTTGAATACTATTGTATAAAAATTAAAAAAATATTCATCAAATTTTAAATATATATCACAAATATTTTAATAATAAGTTACGAAAATAATTTTAATTTTATTATTACAAGTGATTAATTATGGATTATTGAATATCATATGCTAGAAACATAAAAATACAATCATATCATGAAAATAATTTCATGTTTAGATGGAGTACTAATAAAGTGAACACAAAAAATATTAACCTTGCATATATGAGTATAATTATATTTAATTACAATAAATCCAAATAGATAATAAGTATATTAAATTATTAAGTGACACATTTAAAATTTAAAATATTAATTTTTTCAAATAAATAAATAATAAAAATTTAATATATATATATATATATATATATATATATATATATATATATATATATATACAATGAATAAAAAATATAATAAATATATTAATATATATATATATTTGATTAGAATGAATCAAAAATATAATAAATATATTAAATTATTAAGTGATATACTTAAAATTTAAAATACTAAGTTTTTCAAATAAATAAATAAATAAATAAATATATATATATGTGTGTGTGTGTGTGTGAAAAGATTAAAAAAAAATTGATTTTTTATATTTTTAGCAAAAAACCCGGTTTTGTCCGGTTCGCGGTTAAACCGGTTCAACCGTCCGGTCCGGTTTTAATAACATTGGTTTTTCTGAAAGGAGAATGACACTATTTTCTTTTACACGTTTATTTTTCTGAAATTTCATATAGTACCAAATGTCAGATGGTTATGAATGTTCTTTGGACAAGATGATGTCAATAAAAGCACCATATAATCTTTGTCAACATTTTAACCTGTTAATGTCCCTCTCTAGCCGGCTCGAGGTTTGTTCTTATGCAACATTGCTGTTAATTATGTCAAGGTTTCATAAAATATTTTGTCCTTACTTTTTTCATTACAATTTCTGATTGAAACTTCTGTCCTTTATGGCTTTTGAGAGAGAACAATTAACCATTTTAAGCATATCTGTGCTTAGTATTTATCCTTCAATTTTCTCATATGAAGAAATTAGTGAAATTTGACAGTTCTTTCTTTGTATATTAACTAATCAATGACATCTTTGTAATGGAATTTGTGAGTGAACTAAGTTTGCCGCCCATAAGTCAACCAATGTTTTAATGATTTGTAGCTTTCT